>JAXQQM020092750.1:0-106249 GCA_034641835.2 Pinus albicaulis
CTGGACTGTCCTTCATCTTCACTTTCCTCATCTCTATCATCACTATGAGCCTCATCGTTTTGACCATCATTAGGACTCTTAGCTCTACCGCTACCCTTAGGATCATCCTCTGCTTCTTTGTCAGCTCTGCCTCATCCTCATCATTATCCACCTCCATGTCTTCTGCTTCATTGCTGACCTCTTCTTCATCACTGCTTAATTCATTTCCACTATCAGCTTCCTCATTTTCTTCATTGTTATCCTCTACCTCTGTTTCCATGTTTTCTTCTTCTTGTTGGCTTGACTCATCATCACCCTCATCTTCATTTTGGTCTGATTCATTGTCACCCTCACCCTCATGGTCACTTGCTTGTTCACTGCCACTACCTTCTTGATCTGATGCATCAGGAGAAGGTGAGGAAGGGAGGTTTTCTTGAGGAGAGGATACATGTGTAGATGATGAGGCATGGTCAGTGGGAGGTGATGGAGGAGTGGAGGGAGGAGGATGAGATGATGAGGGTAAATTTGGATGATGATGAGGCTGAGGGCTTGTGAATACTTCATGAGCTATGAACACCTCCTAAGGTATGCCTTTTTGTTCCAACTGATGTAGCACCACCATCTTGATAAAGGAGTGGTGGAAAAAAATCTATATTTTTTGGGAATAACTCCTCCTTCAGACAAATTAATATCTAATGATACCTCTCCAGCAAGTGTGAGAAAGGGAAAATATTCTTGCAACCTTCTTTGTACATAGGCTTGAGGAATGGCTCATAGCAGCTCATGTCCAGCTTTTCTCTCTTGAACCATTTTTCACCAACATCAGGAAGTCCAGTAGCATGGGCAGTGGTATCTGATGAAAGCTCAAATTCTACCCCTACAAGATTTACTTTTTTATTGTGTAGGTTGAGGACAAACAACCTAGTGAGCTTAGGGTGACTTTGCACTTTTTGGACCTTTTCACAAAACTGAAAACACCCTACATTCTGAAAGCATGGGAGAACCATGGGAGAGGTAGTAATCTCCACAATGTCTTTGGGTTCAAATATATTAACCTTCCCGCCCTTTTTCTTTTTCCTCATAGACACTTGGCCTCTTTCACTGCTCACACTCCCCTCTTCTCTTGACATGGTGATTAGTGTTGCCTTTAAACAACCCTACGCTTTCTTGTGAAAATTGTTAGGATGAGTGAAATGGAATAATGCTGAAAGGAAATTTTTTGCGAGTGAGAGGGAGGTGTAGGTGTATGGTTGATCTCCTTTGAGCTTAGATGAATAGCTAACTCCAATTTACTGTAATTACCCTAATTCACACCTTTCTTTACTGATTAAATTATTGCTTAGAGGTCGAAACAAAGTGTTTGTCATGAGGACTTAGGGTTTCTATTCATTAGGGTTTGGTTAACTCCTTTAATCATCCAACCATCAAATTCACTTGGAGGATAAGGAAAAGAACATCTACCTACCAAATTTCAATGCTTTTGAGAGTCTTTGATGCAGCTTGGAGGTGCTCTTTTGTGGGTTTTTTTAACAATTTGCAAGTGGAGGAGGCTTTCTATTCTAGGAACAGCGCTTGAATACACTGTTGAGTGTCGGGCCTCCTGAGTGCAGCGCCTGCACGCATGCAGGCCTACTGGGCTTCCTGAGCACAGCATCGGGCAGGTTCTGGGCCTATCGGGCTCTTCCTGGGTGCAACGCTGCACGTTTCATGTGCCTATTGGGTCGTTTCTGGGTGAACGGGTAGCGCTTGCCTGAACGCGCAGCGCATTCCCTTTTACACACAGCGCAGTGTAAATTTACACTGCGAAATCTCCCCAATGTGCAGCGCTGGGTGTTGTAATCATGGCACCTATACGAATGCATAGCGCCATGCAACCTTACTCAAATTTTCACTAAAAATGCCCAAATTTTCTCCTTGTAGGTTTTTTGCTCTTCTTCACATGAATAATTAGCCAAGTGACAAACACCATGACCCTTTATAGTGTTAGGAAAATAAATTTAACTCTTGTATACCCACTTTCTAAATTTTTTTAGTCCTTTGGTTACTTTTACTGATTTTTCATTTTGAGCTTTTTCAGTAAGTGATTTAAAAAAAAATCAATTTATCTCTTTCCTTTCTAACCATTTTTATTTGTTTCTCTTCAGGTTACTGACATGGTGAAATTTGACCTCCTGTGACCTATTGGTGCCTTTATCACTATATTTTGCTGATGTTTTCTTTGAGTTACATGATTTGCTATGTTTTGGCCTGTTCATGTCTTTCAATCACTTTCACAACCTTAGGCACTTGCATGGTGGCAAAATCTTTAAAAATTCTTTGTTCTTACCTTGGAGATTAAATTGCCTTCTGCTTGATGGGTGACTGAGAAACTTGTTTCCATCCTTCTCATTGATCTCTAGGCATGATAAATCCATCTTTTACAAGTACCATAGCTTTCAAAATCATGTATGCTATCTCCTTTTGGCCACTTCTGATTTGCAGGTGCCATGACATACTTATTTATCCCTTTTTGATGTTCTTGGAGTTTGACACATTTAGTTACACAACAACAACCTCATGATCAACTTGGCTTTTCATCTTGGAACTCAACCCCATGCTTTTATTCCTTTGATCATTGAGTGAAAATGAATGAAAATGAAGGCTTGAACTTCCTTATACTGATACTCTTTGCATTCTTTCCCTTTGAGGTAGTGAGACACTTTACCTTGGCAACCCCTGGAATGACACATACATCAGTCCCTTGAAATCTTCTTCTACTGTCATGATGGAGGCTCAACAACTTCATTTTACCTTCTTTTATCTTCTAACCAAAATCTTAGGTCTCTGGGCTGTCTGAGAAGATTTATTAGTGTTGTCTTCTAAGTTCTCTATAGCCCTTTCAAGTTCATTCATTTATTTTCAATTCACCTCACATTTTCCCCTCTTCCATGTGTTATGCTACCTTGGCTCCTTGCTTGGCACACTGCTAGCCCAATCAGCCTTAGGAACCCTTATTTATCCTTTAACATTGGTTTCTTCCTCTTCCACTTGATTTTGTATATCTCTAGTGAGGAGTAGGATTCTTACGTTACCAATTTTCCTGCTGATAGCCACCTTGACACTCTTGCAGAACTGTAAAAAATGAACAACTGTCCTTTGCAGAATTTGAACTTGATAAAGAGGTCTTCCTTGGAGACTTTTCCGATTTATCTTGGACAAATAGGTGCTAACCATACTTCACATTTTATTGAGCTCCTAGCACATGAAAAACAATGATTTAGAACACCAAAGATAACCCTACAACCTATGAAACCCTAATGACCTAGTGGGAGGCTCTTTTGACTTGGTCTTTGACTGAAAGCTTGGCTTGGGGTTTTCAAGTATGAAAAACAGATTTTTTTGAAAAATTGATGTATTGAAGACCAAAAATCCAATGTACTTGATTTATCTAAAGATCCTATAGAGATAATTTTGAGATCATTAGTGCTTGAGGCATTTGGTGAACATGGGAAAGAGTAGTCTGATTGGTAATCCTAGATGGCAAGTGGAGGGGTGAGGCAAAGATAAAATAGAGTGCTGAGATTATGGGTGAAAAATAGGAAAAATATGAGTGGCATGAGCCCATGAGAGGTCTTCTAGGATTGGTAGGCTAACCAGGGAATGACAGAGTAGTAAACTAGTGAAATTTTTTTTTTAAGGATAATGAAAGTAGTGAGATTTCTAAAACTCACAATATTCATGAATCTTGTTTTTAGAAATCTAGGACAAGTATTTATTCATCTACAAATAGAAAAAATTACTGATGACTAACTATAGGATTATACCAAGAGTTTATGATTTGGCCGTATAACTAAAAATAAGGAGACTTTTCATGACCCACCATGCCCGAATACTTTGCCTACAAGTCCTCCATATCCATCACACTCCTTCCCAAAAAGGACCTAGCATGTTGTCATTATCCTGTCATATTTGTCAAGTTATCATAACGATCAGTGGATAGATGAAGCCATAATTGGTTTCTTTTCCATTCTCTCTGAAGAAGCCTAACCCATGTTACGTTCAGCTATGCTCAATTCCTTGTGATGCAATCCATGATCATTTCGTAAATTTTCAAGCAGAAGGAGTATTCAAATATACATCTGTGTTGGTGCCCATGTTCACCTGTTTTCAATCCAACAAGTTCGAATTCGACATGACGAAGAAAGGTGAAGATTCTCAAGCCCAATCTGTCATTTTTTGGACAAATATATTGAGAAAGGAGAAAGAAGACTATTCATACAAGGATTTTGTGGATCTATTTTTTCATCTGGAAATCAGTGCACTCAGCAGCACCAATGAGCCTAGGGTCAACGAGGAAATCAAGAAAGTGATGTAGTTGATAGATCATATCAGGACAACAGACTGGTATCTTTACTATAACTACACAAAGATCAAGGTTTATGGCGGTGAATTGGCTCCCTATAAGCTACCCAAATACCTCACCATGAGGATCTTTGCCCTCGAATACATAAGGAAAATGATAAACGCTGACGAGCTACATTTTGTTTCATCCAAGAAGAAATCACAATTCAGGATCAAATCCCAAATATGCCCATTCATCTGCAACAACAGGGCAACAGGGGAGAGGTAGATGGAATACTGAAAGGGATGAAATTCACACCCAGTTTAACTTGGTCCTATGATCCAATAGGGATCATCTCCAATAATAGGGTAGAACACAAGTGCACTCCCTACACCCTTACCCTCAGACTGGAGATAGAGAAGTACATGAATCAAGAGGAATGGGTAGCAGACACACTCCAGGAGGCTGAAGAACATTTCATCTCTACTTTAGGGATCCAAACACCAGCTCCACAAGAGAGGAAGATAGTAGGAGCTCAAGAAGACGAAGGAAAGGAGCCTGAAAGGGAAATAGGATGCAAGAAGACCTGGGAGGATCAAACAGACATGGAGATCAATTCCCCCACTAAGGAATTCAGAATGAGATATAGGAAGAGAGCCAGGATTAGCATGGGCCTTGACTAAGGAGCTGAGAAAAACCAGCAAAATTCCATCACAACTAGGAATTCACCAAGTTCATCTTCAACAGGTGGCCCCCAATCTTCTCCACTTCCTCTGCCACCATGCTATTCCAACAACTGAATGTGAAAACTCCCACAACTACTTCCACTACAAAACAAGAAGAGGAAGACATCTATGGCACATTCTGGGAGATCAAGAGAAGGAACGAGGTTCTCAAGATCAACACCTAAAATCAATTTTGGAAACAAAGAGGCAGCTCCCAGAGTAGACTCCTATCAAATTTTGCCTCTGAGAAGGGAAGAATGAGGATGGTATTCTTGGAAGCACAAGTTCCTCAGCCCAAAGGTGCAACAGACTACAAGAAGACATCATTTGAGTTTAATGCAAAGAAAATCCACCCAATAGACCAGATGGAGATGCACAAGAAGATTTTGGAAATGGTATCCTCCACCCTAACTAGCACAACCATGAGTCTCTCAAAACTATAGGTGACCTTGTCCAACGCACAACCACAATTAAAATTGGAAAAGATATTTTCCGTGGCCAAAGATTCTAAGATAAAATCTCTAGAGGAATTAGTGATGCAGCTCAGGTACAATCCATCATAATTAGCAGTAGCACAAATCCTTGTGAGGAAGAAGAATGCACACATAGTTGCTTTGAGGAGGCAGCTTAAGATGCCAGTAACAGAAGACCCTATGGCCAAAGAGATAGAAGTGACTGTGGCACATAAAGAAGAGATGTTGCAGTTAATTGTGGAAAAAGCCTAGTAAATCAAGAAAATGGAGGATGAGATGGGCAAGATGATAAAATAAAGACAGAAATCCATAAAGGATGCAATGAAGGTGGAAGAAAAAGAAGCAGCTAAGGCCATGATCCCCCTACAAGTAGTCCCTCTCATAGTAATCCCAACAGCCACAACATCCATAGGAGCACCAGGGGAAAGTATTGAACAACTAGCCAAGGCAATGGAGAACATGTCTCTACAGTCAGCAGAGATCAAAAGGTTGCGGAATCAACTCAATGGTCTGCTGGAGAAACTTAAAGGAAAAGAAACTACACATGCCATAGAATTGTTGATTAGCAAAAATCTAAATGAAAGTTTACAAAAGTCTCTTTAGGAGTCGTCAATTGGCAACATGATGGGAAGAGTCAAGCAAATCATATGGTTGGATATAATTGAGTCTGTAAATGATATATGGCCCTCGATTCTGATAGTTTTTTAGCAAAGGGATTTGATTGATGTAGTAAAGGTGGCCATCGAGAAAACAAATGAGGAACTTGGAGATAAGCCCTGAACTGCCAACAACATCATCAAATTCCTAAATTCCAAGAGCAGCCACGAATTGGAGCATCTGGAAGTGGCTGACAGAATAACCTCTGTTCTTAAAGTTAAACGAGTGTTGAATAAGAAGAGTCTTGTCACACAACTAGAAGAAAGAGGCCATCGGATGGAGCTTGGGGTGAGCAGGTTCTTTAACAGGATCCAACCAGTATATAGCAAGGGCTTTCCATCCTTGTGTGTCATCAACGATAAATTGATGTCCAAGACGGATTATGTAAAGAAGCTCACAGAGATCTCCGAGGACACAGCCAAATTCACAAATCTGAAGAAAACGATGATCGAGAAAGCATTCTATGAGACCACCATCAACGATGTCTTCATACAGCACGAGGTAAAGCACATTTTTCAGCATAAACCAACATTTTTGAAGTATATAGAGAGCGATGAAGTCTACAGGAAGCTAAACAGGACCAAGATCCTAACTCCAGAAAGTTGGGCAAATCTATGCAGGCTCCAGGAGTGATGAAGCTGTTAGCTCAGTGAATTATCAGTAAACAACGCATCCAATGTATCAGATCCTCCAGCACAGCGAATCGCGACAACATCAGATAACGACTCCACGAGGGCATCGAGCACTGGCCAGAGGGCCATTCCAACAAAGGGACACTTCCACTCCCAATTCAGACATCTGTATAGAAAAAATCACATGCGTCCATGCATGAGATGCGCAAACCCATTTTTCAGTTACCCCTATTGTAAACGAACCGATTTCCCTTCCCATAACGGCAAGCTGGTGCGAATATTTTAAATACAAGTTTTCATTCTATAACAAGGGTTGGACCTTGGTTTTTTAAACACTTTTCATTGCAAGTATTCTCATATTTCAAGCTGGAGCATCAATAAAGAGACTATTCTGCAAGATTCATGTGTTGTGTGTCCTGGTGATGTTTTTCCCTCATTAATGTTTAATTTTTTTCTCCTTGTAATCTCTTGATGTGTCCATTTATAATTCCATTTGTAAAGTAGGAAGGTTAGATTAAGATTTGTTGTTTTAGAGTGCCTTAATTCTGATTGTCTTTACAATTTCAATGTTTTCTTCTAATGTATGATTTAAGAACTCTTAATTGCTCTTAAGTCATTACTGAAAGCACTCTTCTCCATCCCATAATTACACTCAACTATAAACACCCGTATTCGCAGCTAGCCTTACTTGTAGTTGCTTTGGGATTTGATGTGTACACCCAGCCTATTTTGACTGCGTAGCCCAATGGAAAATGTTTAAAAAAGACCCCTTTATCCAACCAAGAACAATCAAACAAAACCACTCTTACAATCAATTTAACTAGCCTAACATTAGTAAACTTAAACAAATCTAAATCTAATATAGAGATCCCTCTCTGAGTCTAGGAGGGCTAGATCCTAGGCTTCAAGTGGTTTTGATGTTGCACTTTATAGTTTAGTGTTTCCAATCTTCTAAATTACAGTGTTAACATATTGGCGACCATACTGGGGACATGCTGAAAGTTTTCAATTTTCACTTGAATTCATAAACCTTAGCTAAAAAACACTTAATGATACAACTTTCTTTTAAATATTGGTTCTTCCAATTTTCAATAATCAGTTGTCTATTATTTTGAGCTAAGTTCTGGCTCCCGGAAGAGTATCCACTAGATCTCATCCAGATCCTAATCCTCCTCTTATCGTAGATAATCCCGAGAAAATATTGAGGAAACTTCCCAAAATGGAGAGTCCAACCAGAAACAAGGTTCTTCATAGATCTAACTCCTTACCTGATAGCTTTTTCACTTTTCAAGACATTCAGTTTTATTTTGAGTTCGAACTAGGTCTATTCAGAACCAAATCTCAGAATTGGATTGACCTCACAGTCTTCGATCCCTCCATATTCTGCACCACTACACATCCACCCCCACCCACCGTTCATCTCCCTCCACCGCTTCCACCAATCATGATAGCCAGATATGCCCCATTGGTGATGCCAATACCTCTACCTCCTATGCCTCAAGACTATCAGTCCAAAATTCCCTAGTTTGATAGCACTCATCCTACGACAACCCAACAACACATTGATAAGATGAATGATTGTTTCGACTTACAAGAAATCAACGATGACAATGTCCAGTTAAGAATGCTTGCCCATAGTTTAGGGGGGAAGCCAGAAAATGGTTCAGAGGTCTAACTCCTAATAGTATCCATGATCTCCCTACTCTCCAACAAACATTCATCAATAGGTGAGAAATCAAGAAAAACCCACTGTAGATTCTATCCGAGTATGAAACTATCAAAATATCCCCCAAAGAGATTGTGCAAGATTACTGCGCTAGATTCAACACCTTATATAATGCACTCCCGGTTAATATGAGACCACCCGAGGGGATAGTCCTACTCAAATTCCCAGATGGAATTGACCCAAACATGGCCTACCAACTGAGGGAAAGAGACTCATCAACCTTATAGGAAACGCAGAAGAATGTTGTGAGTGTAGAGGTCAAATTGTTAGCTAAAAGGGCTAGGATGAGGAATGATATGAGAGTCATAGTAAGGGAAGAGCCCTTAGCCTCTACGTCCGATTATAAACTTACAAATTTGGTAAGGACTATGGAAAGGATGATGGAAAGGATGAGTTTGAATGAAAGGGAAATGCCCAGAGAAAATCAACCAGCATCCCAAAACAAAAATCAGAACCCGAGGAGAAACCCTCCACAAGTTAGACAAAGAGAGAAAAGAGGTCCTGATCAAAAGGTTAGACCCCCTTTCCAAGAAAACTACGTGGATGATGATGAAGGAGGAGTGGAGGAAGTTGAGGAAAACCATATTAATTTATCGGGGATTGGTGGAGATGATCATATTTTCCTCACTGAAGAAGAACAAGAGTTGTTCTCACTAACCCAAATAGACCTCGGATCCGAAGGATCTGATGATTACAAAATGGGTTTTGAGAATGCCATAATGGAGGTCCATAGAAAATATAACTTACAGAGCAAGAAATATTTAGAAAATTCTAATAAGAAGGATTCAAAAAGTTCTGCAAAGAAAGCATCTGAATCCAGAGTCAACAAAACAACATAAAACAAAAAGAAAAGTGAAACTAACTCAGAAAAGAAAAATATATAAAGCAGTACCAATAAAACATCAAATATTCCTACCAGGAATTCTCAAACAGATATCCCCAGTACTAGCAAACAACCTGAGGTTGCCCAAAGAATAGAGGCTGAAAGAATTGAGTTTTCAAATCCCCCAAAAAATCAAACACCATTCAGTATTGAGAGTGAACTTTCCAAAGTGAAGATTTCTATCCCTCTCACTGAATTGATTAACAAAAATGCCTACAGATCTTAGGTCCTCAAAGTGCTCAATATAGGGGAAGCTACAAATACTGTCAACTTAAATGATGACCAACCTCAACTTTTATTTGGGCCAGAGGTTGTGGGCATACCACAGGAAGGAGGGGTCCCTCCTTTTTATGTTAGCCTAAATGTCCATGACAATATAATTCATAATGCCATGTTGGATTCAGGGGCCTCACACAACCTTATGCCAAAGGATATCATGGGGAAGCTTGGCCTTGAAATCACTAGACCCTACATGGATTTATACTCATTTGATTCTAGAAAGGTCAAGTGCCTAGGGTTGATCAAAGGTCTTTGTGTCACTCTGGACCAAATACCTGCAAAAAGCTTAGTGGTGGACATTGTTGTGGTTGAAATTCCCCGAAAGTAGGGAATGTTGTTATCTCGCTCATGGGGGACAAAATTATAATGGACTCTGCAACTAGACATGTCTTATGCTACCATCCTAGTGTTTGGTCAATTCAGAAGACTTTATAGGGAAACCTTGATGAAGTATATGGTAAGTAGTCAGGAGACACCTCAAAATCACCCTATGTACTCAGTTCGCATTGACCTCGATTCTTTCATTTTGTTTAATGATGGAGACATTGAATCGCAGGTTTCCCTTATATAAGAGGTTCCCACAGAAAATCATGACATTCAAATACAAACAAAGCAACCCAATCCAGAAAATGAACCTCTTTGGAACATGAGTTTTGAAGGCTCATGTGGAAAATCTAGCTCAGGAGCAGACATTTGGGTGTATAACACATGAGATAATAGTGCACAGGGTCATTCGTACAAATTAAATTTTCAGTGCACAAACAACATTATTGATTACGAAGCTTTGCTCTTGGGACTACAAATGTTGGAAAATCTTGGGGAAAAAAGGATCTCTGTGCATGGGGACTCTGAATTGGTTATAAACCAGGTTAAAGGTCTGTATGCAGTGAAACACCCTAGGTTAAGAGCTTATAGAAACGCAATCCTTGATTTCTTGAGAACCTTTGAGGAATATTACCTAGCAGTAATCCCCATAAACTAGAATGTGATTGAAAACGACCTGGATTTTTCAACCAGTACCTGTAAACCGCCTCACCCAAACAAGGAGCATACAACTGAGGTCAAACACCGACCTTCAGTTCTAGACAACATGAGGTATTGGCAAGTGTTCAGTAGTGATAAATAAATCGAAAGCTTCCTACAATCCAAAGATGATTTCGAAGACAATAAATAGACATGGATTGTGAGGGAGGCAACCTCCCTGATGAACCAAGTAATGAAAGGAAAACAGACTGTTGATATGGAAACTGTTGTTTTCAATGTAAATACCACTGTAAATATGCCAACTAACAAAACTGTACATAATACAAAAAAGCAAAAAGACCCAGAAAAATAAGAAATTGAGGTACTCCAACTTAAGGACAATAACCTGCCCAGAGGGCTAGTCCCTTTGGAAGAATTATTTGACTTTAATGGCGTAGCCAAGAAGCCCAAAATGGAACCAACTGGGGCAGAAATTGAAGAATGTAATATAGGCACAGAATAGAACCCCAAAATCATCAAATTATCCAAATATCTGCCTGCTGTTACGAAGAAGATATATATAGCCCTATTCAAAGAATTTATTGATGTGTTTGCATGGAGCTATGAAGACCTAAAATCCTATGATACCAACATCATTCAACACAAGATCCCAATTAAATAATATCAAAATCCATTCAGACAGAAATTACGAAGAATAAACCCTGTTTTAATGCCTTTAGTGGAGAAAGAGATCAAGAAAATGTATGAGGCAAAAATCATAGTGCCACTCAGGTACTCCTAGTGGGTTTCCAATATTGTCCCAACTAGGAAGAAAATAGGCGAGATCAGAATCTGCATTGACTTCAAAAATCTTAATAAGGTATCTCTTAAAGACAACTACCCCTTACCTAAGATGGATCACATATTACAAAGGGTAGTGGGCTCTAGTAGGATATCTCTATTGGATGGTTTACGTAGGGCATAGCAATGAAGAACATCTAACACACTTGAGAAGAGTTTTCGAGAAATGCAAAAAATCTTGACTCTCCCTAATTCCTTTTAAGACACAATTGCAGAACTGAATTATCCATAATATCATAAAACATTGGTTCCATTTATAATCCCAATGGGACTCATCTTAATAGACGAGAATGAATAATGAAAGAAGGCTCCAAAGGTTAAGGTATAAATAGTGAAGGATTATGATGTTTGAGAGGAGCGACAATAGATAACAACTATTAAATAATTTTTTTTTAATTTTTAATAAATTTTTTATTTATTTATTTTAATAATAACTAAAGTTTTTAATTTTAATTTTAAAAACCTAAGCGCTTAAATTAATTTTAATAAATTAATTTATAATAAACCCTAAGTACTTAAATTAATCTTACTAAACTAATTTTTATTAATTTTTATTTAATTTCTAATTTTTATTTATATTTAATGTCTAAAATTTATATTATTTTTATTAATCTCTAAATTTACTTTTTTATGACTAAAATATATTTTAATTACACCTTGACGTTTTTAATTCCTAACCTAAATTTTAACCTAAACTAGAATCTATCAATTCATTAACTGAAATAATTAAATAAGAATAATAACTATGTTTATTAATTATAAATAATAATATCTATATACGCTAATAAATAAATGATAATAATTAATGAATATTAATATAATTAATTAAATCCTAATAAGTTATTATAATTTATAAATTACTTTTAACTGAAATATTTGAAATTTTCCTTCCCTCACTCGATAATAATTATTAATTAATTAATTTTTATAAATAGAATTAAAAAATAATTAACACAAATAATTATTACAAGGAGTGAAATAAAATGCTTTGTATAGACATGACCCTAACCGATTACTAAAAGGAGAAGAAGCAAACCTACAAATTTATACTCAGAGGCTTAATTTTAACCAATGAGAAAATTTGTCTAGTAAGAAAGTAAGAGTGTCATGCTTAAGAACTATCACTAATCTCGAATCCTCTGTCCCTGTTGATGTAATGCGGGTGTTTTATAATCTCCACCGCTTCTCTAATCTTTTGTCTCTGATAGTGTTCCTCCCTTGCAATGATTTTAGCATCCTCAAAACGCAAGTGATGTTTCGTTTTCGAGGAGTGATCAGCTAGGGCCGAGGTTCGAGATCGCTCATGCTTAATATCGGCACCATGCTCTTTCAGACACTTTTGAAGAGAGCACCAAGTTTCACCGATACAAATCTTCCCACATGAGAAGTCAATCTTGTAAACACCTTTAAGATGCCCCTGACTAATGCTATCTTTAACTGAGCACATATCTTGTCTAATGGTTCCTGCTGCTGAGAATTGAGAAAAAATGTCACTCCTTCCCAAAACCCTGGAAATATTATTTGTCACTCCTTTGATGTATGGTAGAAAAACCCTTCCACCGTTCTCCTGAGGATCCACGCATCTCTTGGATACGACAATACCTTTTGCTCTGTTTATGGCTTTTTTTATTTCTCTTTCCTTATAATCTATACCCAAGAAAACAGATGTCAGGTGAGACAGTTCTTCTTCTAGGTGCTCTTCATTAGAAATCCTCAGGGCTCTAACAACAAGAGTGTTTAGGACGCCAAATTTTTGAGTAGGATGATGGTAAGACTTAGCGTGAAGGTAACTATCAGTATGGGTTTTCTTCCTAGAAACCTGATGCCCTAATGTTTCATCTTCCTTTCTGGTAACTAGGACATCCAAGAAAGGAATGCTCTTTTTTTCTTCCATCTCTTTGGTAAACTTAATTTCTGAGGAAATTAATTTGAGGTGATTGAAGAATTTATCGAGATTCTCCCTACCATGTGACCACTTTATGTTAGTGTCGTCCAAAAATATTTTCCACCAAGCTGGACTTAAGGGAAAGGAGGTAAGGGATTTCTTTTCAAAGCTTTCCATAAATAAGTTGGCCACAATAGGGGAGAGTGGTGATCCCATTGCGACACCAGATAATTTCTCATACAAATCGCCTTGGAAGCTGAAGAAGGTGGATCTTAAAAAAATATTCGCAAGCTTGGCTGTTTTAGGATCCATGACCTCATTAATAACCTTCACTGCTTCATCTAAGGGGATTTTGGTAAACAATGAAACCACATCAAAGCTTACCAGGATGTCACTCTCCTCCACCCTCTCTTATTTTATAAGTTTAACGAAGTCACTAGAGTCTTTAATGTAGGATTCAATGTTCCCAATGAGAGGCTTGCGAATTTTTGCAAAGGTGGGGCCCTTAAGAAGACATTGTTTGTCTTAGAAGAGGGAAAATATCAGACCACATTATCTACAAGGATGGAATAAAATTTGACCCTAGCGTAACTCTAGGAATATTTAAAATCAACCACCCTAGAAATTTGAAAGAGCTCCAATCCTTCATTGGTAAAATAAATTTCCTAAGAAGATTCATACCTAACTTGGCAGAACTTTTAAGAAACATCACTAACATGCTAAAGAAGGGATCAGAAATAAAGTGGACAATGGAAGCGAAACAGTATTTTGACCTTGTCAATCTAGCACTAACAAAGGCCCCAATACTAATCAGTCTAGATTTCACTAAATATTTCATGATTTTTTCATTTTCATCTGAACACATTATTGTTGTTATTTTGTTATAGAAAAATGATGAAGGACAATAATAGCCAATAGCCTTTTTTAGCAAGGAATTAAGAGATGTGTCTTTGAAATATAACATCATGGAAAAACATGATTTTGCATTGGTTAAAGCACTGAAATATTTCAGAGTCTATATTTTACATTGACATATCATTGCTTATGTTCCAAATGCAGTGGTCAAAAACATCCTAACACAAAATGGTACTGATGGCAAGAGAGGGAAATAGATTGCAGTGATCCTAGAGTATGATTTGGAAATCAAGCCTACCAAGTTGATCAAGGGCCAAGGTCTAGCTGAAGTGATGGCAGAGTCTAATTTACATGCACTAGACATCAACATGGTACATGCATTAGAAAATCAAGAGGAACTGGCGACTCCACCGGTCGATGAAGCATTCCTAAATTCTCCATGGTATGCTGACATCTTGTGTGTACTTTCTAATATGAATGCGCCTCCTGGTTTATTTAAACGAAGGCTAGGTTTCTTAAACTCAAAGTTGTTAAGTTCTGCATTTTGGAAAATGATTTGTATTGGAAAGATATGGGAGGTGTTTTTCTTAAATGTTTACTAAAGGATGATGCAGAAAGAGCAATGCAGGAGTTCCACGAAGGTGACTGTGGTGGCCATCTCTACTGGAAAACCACTACCAACAAAATCATGAGAATTGGTTTCTATTGGCCCACCATTTTCCCTGATGTCCATAAGATGGTTACCGCCTATCATAAATATCAAATATTTGAGGGAAAGAGGAAACTGATGCCCTTGCCCCTGAAACCCATTTCTGTAGAAATACCTTTCCAGTAGTGTGGGTTAGACTTCATAGGAGAAATTCACCCTCCATCATCTGCTCAACACAAATGGATCCTTACTACTACGAATTATTTCACCAAATGGATAGAGGCCACCCCTTCCCGGAATGCCATTGACTCAATCATCATAAAATTCCTAGAAACCAAAATCCTGTCTAGATTTGGCTGTCCTAGGAAAATAATTACAGCCAATGTTGCAACCTTCAGATCCAAAAGGATGGTTGACTTCTGTCACAAATATCATATAACACTGGGGCATTCGACAGCCTACTACCCTCAGGGTAATTGACTAGCTTAATCTTCCAATAAAATCCTGATGACCATCATCAAAAAGCTTCTGTAGGAGAACAAGAAATCATGGCACAACAAGTCGATCAATGCTCTGTGGGTTGATAGGCTCACACAAAGAAATCAATTGGCATGTCTCCATACCAATTGGTTCAATGAATGGATGCAGTATTTCCTTCTTCCTTGGGAGTTCCAGTAATGAAACTAATCCAAGAAATCCAAGCTTAACCAAATGACATCCAAAGAAGGATTAATGACACCATTCATCTGCAGTTGTCTAGAGAAGAAGTTTACAACAGAACCCAAGTGATGCAAGAGAATATCAAGAATATATTTGACAATAGAATCAAGGTGGATGATTTCAGCTTAGGTGAAAAGGTTCTGAAATGGGATTCCAGAAGAGAAGATAAGGGAAAACATGGAAAGTTTGATAATATCTGGCAAGGGCCATACATCATTCATGCTTTCAGAGGAAATAACGCCTACTTTCTCAAAGAGTTAGATGGCACCGAAGTACCTGGAGGTCTTGTCAATGGCAGGATGCTAAAACACTATTTCTTTGGGATTAAATTGTCATTGTAAATACCATAGTATTATAGTTCTAATAACCCATTAGATGAGGTTGAAGCCCGAAGTGAAGGCCCTCACTCTAGTTTGATGAGAAGACATAAAATAGAAGTGAAATTATTTTAAAAAGAAAGGAAAGTGTATAAATACATGTGCAAGAAGGAACATCTAAGGCTAATGGTTCAAGTTCTTTACACTTCTTTTCAAGAAGCGCCATCCCCAGCTGGAGCCACTGTTAGTGCCCTATAAATTATAAGATCTCAAGGTGACTGGATAATTCATTTTCATGCGAAGTTTCATTATTGAAAGGCTTTTCAAAATTCAAATGATTTCAAATAAAAATAGAAAAAAAGAGAGAAAATAATGAAAAGAAAAAGAAAAAAGAGAAAGAAGAACCCTAAAAAAGGAATAAAATTGAAATGCTGCAAGTCCAAATGCCACTACTCTTTAGATGGGTCGGTCCAGTCATATAGTTTAATCATGGCTGAGTAGTTTGGAATTTCTGTTGATAGGTTAGAAATAAATATTTTCCAAACTGTTTAATCTTGGCTTATCAGTGGGTGGGTTAGAGAATAAAGATTTGCCAAACTGTTTAATTTTGGCTTATCAGTATTTAGGTAGAAAATGAGATTGGTTCAACAGGTTAATCTAAACCTATAGGGGAAATAAGGATAGGGGTTAGGTTAAAATGTTAAAAGAAAATATTCTGGGTCTGCAAGCCTAAATACACCCTACAAAGGAAGGAAAATATGTTAGATGAGTAGTTCGGGTAGGTAGAGATGCAAAGGAAGAAGAAGTGAAAGAAAAAAATAAAAGGGTGACTTCGAAATCCTCTTAGGGACGTCCACTTCATTTAAGGCATTGTGCAAGTCCGCTAGGCACCAAATTGCACTTCGCGGATTCAAAATAATAGCACCAAAAGAAATATAAGAACTGCAATCTGCGGGATGTGGGATGTCCCACCTTTCCTACCACATCACCTTCCCCCTCCCCGTGCCGCGCACTTCGCAAGTTTCAAAAGGTAGCGCTAAAGGAACAAGGTAAATATCTGCAATCTGCGGGCTGTGGTCAGACCCCACATTTGCCCTCCACGTCACCTCTCGTTTCCCCGCACGTCGCACTGCGTAAGTTCAAAGGTTTTCCCCTAATGCAGATAACTAAATCCCCCGAAGCTCGATTTGTGATAGTCCTGGGTCCCTCCCTGCCACGTCACCTTCCCGTTCCCCACACTTCGCACTTCGCTGAATTTAAAGTTTACTTCTTTCGCACACAGCTTAATCCTCCGATCTGTGATGTGTGATAGATTCCGAGTCCCATCTCCTTACCAAGTCATGTTCTCCTCCCCCAACTCATCCCCTGACCTGGGCCCACAGTCACGTCACCCCGTAGCATGAACGTTAAAAATCCCTCTCATTTCCCTTCATCTATGCCCCTCACCTTGCCATCAATGACCATCGATTCATTTTAGCCCCCCTTCAACATACAATCATTAACAAAAGGGGGGGGGGGGGTCCGAAATGGGCGGTATCCATTACTTCCTTCCCCTCCACGTGTCGCACTCCCACTGTTTCGCACCCCCCATCCCCATTACCAATTACTGCCAGAGCCCTCCTCAAAAACGTGGTTTTCGCATTCCCCAAACCGCTGTCGCCTCGTGACCATTACCAATTCCGTAGCACCGCGTCCTCCATCACCTACTCATTCCGCCATGTCACATCTCCTCCTTCCAATAGTGTTTTTTCACCATGAATGGTTGGGCCATTATTCAACAGACCCACGCCAACTCAACGGTACCCTCCAGACACTTGTTAAAGCCCGATTTCACCGCGACGTCAAAAGGTTACTTTGCAGTTTCTGTTGAATTTCCACTGGCTGTGACAATTACGAACTTCTACAAAGGAGATCACGACCTGCTAGTGTGGCCAAAGGGTGAAATACATGTCAAAGAAGGAACATAAATGCTCTGTGAGCCTTATTACCATCTCAGTTCAGGTAATTAAGTTCTGATCCCGATCCCCTTTGGTATTACCCCGTTCCCCAGTACCATTTAATACAGTTTCTCCTTCTTTATTCCCAGTCTCTCGCAACCCATTCTCCATTGTAGGTGAATCAAAGTGTAAAAATAAAAACAAGTCATACAAACCAAGGCAATTTAGCAGATAAATTAATCCCATGGTCTACCCCCGTGTGGACTTAGATCATGACCTCCGTCAATGTTGATTACAATATACACAAAACGTACAAGTGCACTCCCGACATATTCGATGTCTATCAGAGCTCTGGTGATAAACTCCTTGAGCTCAAGCAGATGAATCAACTCGTGGTAGAACAACAGCAACAGTCAGCCTTCTCAGGACCCATAGCTGACCGGTGGACCAGGGAGATGTCAGTCCTACTATGACATTAAGCAAAGGGCCATAGTGAATGCCGCAGGAGAGATTTTGTTCCATGTGAATTCTCCGTCCATCCAGGAAATGTTGCAGGACCCCATTGTTCAGAACACTGTCCCCTTTTCTTATGAGGCCCATATAAGATTATACCAAGAGTTATACTTTGCCAGCAGAACCAAAACCTTGGAACTTTTCATGACCCACCATGCCCCAATACTTGCTACAAGTCCTCCATATCCATCATACTCCTTCCCAGAAAGGACCCAACATGTTGTCAGTATCTTGTCATATTTGTTAGGTTATCATAATGATCAGTGGATAAATGAAGCCATAATTGGTTTCTTGTCCATCCTCTCTGAAGAAGCCTAGCCCATTTTTACGTTCAACTATGATCAGTTCCTTGCTGATGTAATCCATGATCAGTTCATGAATTTTCAAGCAGAAGGAGTATTCAAGTACACATCTGTGTTGGTGCACATGTTCACCTATTTTCAATCCAGCAAGTTCGAATTCAACATGAAAAAGCAAGGTGAAGACTCTCAAGCCCAATCTGTCATTTTTTGGACAACTCTATTGAGAAAGGAGCAGGAAGACTATTCATACAAGTAGACTTTGTCAATCTATTTGTTCCTCCAAAATCAATGCACTCAATTGCTGATCAGCGCTTTCTATTGACATCGGCCCAAGTAGCACTAGCTAACCAAATATTTCATGGGAATTTTGACCTTCCAAATTAATATATTCTGGGTCATTAATGCTTTTGATGGTTTCTACTTATCGAGATATTTCCATTGATATATGGCACGCCATGCAATTCTTCACGGTTTGAGAGATATTCATGTTTGAATTTTGTACCCCCAGTTAGTGGGCTAAAACCCCATGGGGTTGGGGCATGGGTCATTGAAAAGTCATAATTAATATTTTTTAATCTCCTAAAATCCCTCCCACATTCACTTGTTGAATCCCCTCTCAACTTAAGCATTTATATAAATTGTGATCCTCATTTCCTCCTTATGCAAGGGATGGGGCTATCTGAAACAGGTCATTGTGGAATTTTCACTCTAACTTTTTTTCTACAAACATTCAAAAGCTGAAATTTATATGAGGCGAAGCCAAAATCTTTAGGAAGCTCCTGTGAATATTTCAGATCAAGGTGTGCAACATTTTCGGAGATAGGATCTGTGGAAGTTAGTGTTTTTGCAGGCTCCTGAAATTCATCGCAAAGAGGTGACCTTGGAAAAATCGTCATAACTCTCTCTTTGAGTATCGGATTGGAATTCTGTAAAAATTGGAAGATAGTGCATGGAATTTAGTTTTTTTTTTATCAATTTCAGAGCCAAATGAATAAACAGTGATACATGGCATGCCGTACAGGTTCTCTCTACTAAAACAATCCATAATTAGGGCATTGTGAGAAATTGGGCATAACTCTCTCTTGAAGAATCCAAATTGGCCGACCTATGGCACTAGAAAGAGACGAAAAGGTCTACTACAAGACTAAAAATCAAATATTGGGGTTCTAAAATAACAGAGATACACTAGATTCAATATCGAGCTCCTAGAAGGAAAGTAAAATCTAGATCATGTGTTCAAAGGCTGCAAAGGACCAGACTTTCTAGGGTAGCAAAGCAAAGAAAGGTGCAGCAGAGGGTAGCATGACAAGAGAAACAACCAAGGTGTAGAACAACAGTAAGAAGTTCATCACATGAAGTCTTCAAGTGGGCAGCACTGCATACAGTCACTGTAAAGGTATCATTGTACTAAGTCATTGTAAATACATTATTGTAAAAATTGTTCTAGTGTCTATCTACTAAGAGTTGAAGAGGTAGTGTGGGGAGGTCTAGGATAATCATTAGGTGGTTGTGTCATAGTTGGGGTTATGGTCTAGTGTGTCTTCTTCTTCTACATCATTCTATATCATTATAAAGTGGACCATTTTCCCTGGTACGGGAGTCCATTCTTATTTTATTCTTCTATAGGGTGGTAGGGTGGTGCTAGGGTGAGTTGTAGCTCATTGGGTGTTGGGGCATCCGTTCAGTTGACTACTGAAGAATCTTGGGCATTGGAGCATCCATCCAGTGGGAGCTGGAGAAGAATTCTTTTCTAGATTCTAGGAAGTTGGAGCTTTATTTTCAATTGGAGTTGAATATT
The DNA here is from genome assembly GCA_034641835.2 of Pinus albicaulis. NCBI lineage: Eukaryota > Viridiplantae > Streptophyta > Pinopsida > Pinales > Pinaceae > Pinus > Pinus albicaulis. The sequence continues at coordinate 20,476 of JAXQQM020092750.1, forward strand.
AAAGAATTATTAGAAAAGCATTAGGTGGTTTTTGTCTCGGAGTGGGTTTCCACCTTAAAAACGCTGTGCATTTGTGTTCCATTTTTTTGCTACTATCATTGTACAAACACTGATAATAATTGAAGATTAACTAATGTTCTAATTGAAGGGAATACTGATTCACCCCCCCTCTCAGTATTTCCAACAATTGGTTTCAGAGCTTGGTTCCTTCAATAGCAGTTTAACAGCTGGAAGGAGGTCATGGAGCATACCAAGAATGGTGTACCTTTGTTCAATGAAAATAATTATGCACTCTGGAAAGGAAGAATGGAGGTCTATCTCTTGGCGCAAGGTTACGAAGTATGGGACACTGTTCAAAATGGATTTACATCAACCGTGGATGAACAAGGTAAGAAGAATTTGGTAAATGATGCAAAAGAAAAGAATATTATTATCAGTGGACTTATTGAATCTTCTTATCATAAGGTGTTGGGTTGTAAAACTGCCAAAAATGTATGGGACAAGCTTGAGAATACATATGTAGGTGACTCAAATGTCAAAGAAGCAAAGCTTGAAATCTATAGAGCAAAATTTGAGCAACTCAGAATGAAAGAAGATTGCAACATTGCTGCATACTTCCAATACGTTGATGAAATAACCAATAATTTGGAAGGATTGGGAGAGCCAGTTGACGAGAAGACTATTATACGAAATATTCTTAGAACGTTACCAGGGAGATTCCCTCATCTACTATATTGAGGGCTTTATCAGTCTGGAAATAACGCTCCATAGCCGTTACTACGTTGGTTTGATTAAGAGTTTCGCTTTTCCTGGCAGATCTGTATCCTACGGCGATGACAAAGCCAACACAGTTGAATCCACGTGCATGCATTCGGGATGGGATTATATTGCCACTTTTTCAAGCTGTCACAGCTAAATCCACACTGGATGATGACAGTTACTGCCTGTCTCCACTAAAACATTGGTTAGTGACACGGTCCACGTGGTGTCATGCATGGTCCAGACCTTAATATGGGTGGTGACTGAATATTATCAATGCATTCTGGGGAGGTGTTGAACGTAACGCTCGGCACTTGCAACTTTCCTTTTTGAGGTGGAAAATGATGGTGTTGTTTTGAGCTGGGTCAAACATACCTTTCACATGTGGCAGGGAGCCAAAATACATGTCAGGGACTGCTTCATGTGTGCTATGCTTGCACTTCCCATAGTTTAATTCATCGTTGTAATGGTAAGTGTAATGGGAGCAACCAAAGGAAATCACCCTCCATGCAGGGCCTTAATCACCACTAGAAGAGACAAGTGCACCTTCCATAATAGAAATCAAGCGCAGAACAAGAAACAGCTAGTAACGATCATAACTGGTGCTGACAAGAATGGTGAACTCGCTCCACCTCAGCGTTAAGTAAAGAGGAGACCAAGTTGAAATGCCGAAGTTGAAGATATTACCAAATCATTGTTGAACCTTATATTCACGACTTTGGGCAACTTTTGATCAACTTCATGTCATGGTAACGCCAATAAATAGAGTGGTCATTTTCTATATATGTCCTTGAGCGCATTGGGAACCCGTCAAATGTTATGAAACGGACATTTGAAATGCTAAGGGTTATATTCGAACCTTACTATAACTACCACATTTGGAAGTCGATGTTTCCAATTCAACCATTGTTTATTTATATAACTTATTCGAATAAGGTACCCCACTTTGTGACTTAATCATGACCGAAAATTTCCTCAACTGGTGCGCTCTTGCTCCCTGCATACATGTGATGCATATTTTCTATTTCTTATATTCCAGCTCGAATCATAGTTATCCTTGTCATCTACCTCGACGAGGTTTTCCATTGTAACCTTAGTTCCTATCCCCCGGTGGGCAGGGTATGAAAGTGTCTTGTCTGCAGCTGTGACCTTGTTGTTTAGTTTTCAGTGCATTTGCCTCGGTATGGTGATGACATTAATGAGTATATCATCCGTGGGATTTACCTGCATGAAACATTATAACATTAATTAGTTCACAGTTACCCTTTGAGAATGGCATCCCTAGATAAAACATATGAGACTAACGAGCTTAAAATACATATTCAATCAACATGCTTAATGACCCACGGCGAGAGGGCCTTTAATCTTCAATACACAAAAGGGGTTTCCATTCAAATGTATGCATGGCAACCTCATTACACATGGCGCGACTGTGGTAAGAGTGTTTGAGCGTATGCTGGATGATCCCTCCCACATGTGGCGTGATTGCAGCAATAGCATCTGATCATGATGGTGAGAAAGCTCATGAGGGGTTTGAGATAGGTCACTAGGATGTCGCCGCTTGCAGGTCGGGTGAAATACTTTAACGACTAAGCGAGCAGAGGGGGACCCAAAATTTCAAATATACCCAAAATTTTGGGTGGTGTTGTAGTGGCTACAACAAATGGTGAACCACTGGTAGAATTCAGCATCTCTGTCACTATCACAACAATATTTTGAGTCGAGATAGTGATGTAAGGGAATATTGACCAAGTTCTGCGGGTACCCTTTGTATTACTTTGGCCTTTATAGGTATGCCCAGTCCTTGTGCCTCAGCTAGGTCTTGTTAATCAGAACACATCAAAGCGGAAGCTCACAGACGCCAGTGAGTTGTTGATGATGTGAGGAGCAAGGCAGTGGGTTTATTATTTTCAGGATTTTTAAAGTAAGTTTCTAGTGTTTCTCTTCTGCCAGCAGGCCTGGACAGTACCCCAGTGGAGTCACTTCAAGAAATAACAAGCGTTACTCCGCTTCCAGCAAGCCTGGTCAGTACCTCGGCGGAGTCGTTGCATTACCTCTCTGCACAGGAAGCCTTTCTCAATCCTTTACCCTAATTTGTTTCATGTGCTTATAGCACTTATTTTCATGTGCTCGTGGCACTTATTTTTCATGGGCAGATGAGGGATCCTGACTTATTTTATGAGCAAGAGAGGTTGTTTCTTGTTTTACAGAAACTGAAAGATATCCTGATTTGGGTTTGCCCTTGTGCCATACCTTCACATCCCATCTACCACAATAGGTGAAGCGTGCAAAACAAATCATTAAGATGTCCAAGACTATGCTGGGCACAATGCTTAGGCTTACGGGTATTGGGCCATTCAACTCATTAGGTCTTCCACAAACAACTGGCTCGTATCTCCCCGGCTAATAAGTTTAGACTCATAGGATATTGTTGAGAATGCGACTTCGATGACTTTTCCTAAGAGAAAGTTGCCTCTTGAGATAGCCACCGCAACCTCACGCAAACAATGGGGTTACTATTTCAGCAATCGGGGAAAAACATGACCGCAAGGTGGTAGGGTTTCAATGAGGGCTCATGCAGTGGTAGGTGATATGTGGAATATTTTCAACGCTATATCAACAACCTGTGGAAATGATGAGGGGAAGAAAGTGCACTACGCAATGTAATAATGAGGCTCACGATGCAATGCAACGCCATGTGCGGGAACGATCAACTAGTTGTAGGTGGAAAAGAGGCACAATACAAGCAGTGATTATTTATGCAGCAACCAGCAACTAAAAGAGATGAGTGCACAACATTTGTAACATGATGATGCCTAAGATACTAATCGTAAGCAAAATAGCAGACACACTTTTAAATCATAAAATAAAAATCTCATCAGTAAATCTAATTAAATTTTGAGCTAAAACATTTTATTGACAGGTCCTAGTTAGCCTACACCTAAACCCTAGTTTAACCCAAGAGGTGGTCGGGTTATGTAAAATCAGCTTTCCAGTGCAGCCATCACATTAGTTCCTGTCCTGCAAGAACGACAATGTTCGCAATTAGAGCCAGCATACAAAATCGTGCACCAACAGCAAGACTTACCTAAAGAGCATGTGCAACGGCAAGAAGATCATGGACACCTTCCAAATAACATGCGAGAATAGATTGTGCAAGCTGAATTCCACTCTCATACTGATACATAGCAATATGTTCTTGAAACTCAACATTTATAAATGACACGCATCCATTCATGCACAATCCTAGGTTTGATGGGCGTTGGGTAAGCCATTGCCTATTTACAAGTACATCCACCGAATAGGGTTGGTCGATCCAACCAGTCACCTCATTGTGGTGGTGAGGGTGATTGATTTTATGAGGGGGAAGCAACAAGCATGTGCCAAGAGCAGAAACCATAAATTTGACAACCCTAGTTTGGAGTTGTTCCTGGAATCTGTCAAGGATATGAGGATTCGAATCCACTTTTAGTGGAGGCTGCGATTCCTCACCATATTGAACAAACTCCGAACCTTCGAGCAGGGGGTTTCCCAAATTTAACGGTTTGGCGAGATCAACACGCGAATGGATGTGATCATGGATTGTGGTGAGTTGCAAAATTTCAGTGGGCTTTCTATCAATTCGGTCAAACGTTTATGCACTGACAGATTGATAATCTGAGGTATCAGATTCTCTATATTTGCCAGGGTGGGGTGAACTCGACGTGGTTATGCTGGGAGGAGATTGGTACTTAAGGATCGTCATTTCAAAAACAGTCGGCAGAAGCTGAAGCGCTTCGATTTTCTGATGGGTACTTGAATCTTCCCGAAGCGAATCATCGAATTCTGGTGTCTCTATATGGTCAGCAAAGAGATGTGAGTGATAGTCCTCATCGGTATGATTGAATATGTTTTCAGATAAGCAGTGATCTTTGGAATCGATTTGATCAGGTCGAGTACCTGGCATGTTAGGCTTCCCGAGAGTTACCAACTGGGATGGATCAATAATGAGGATATCTTGAGGTTTTCCAGATAGGGAATCGCCCCTATGGTTGTCTAAGGATTCCGAGTGAGACAGATCAGATTTAAAAGATTCATCGATTTTGAACTGTGATTGTGAAACGCCATCTGCGTGCTTATGATTGTCGCCAATACCAGTATAAGGAAATTTTGAATATCTCGGAGAAATTACTGGTGTGGCAGAATTGTGAAATAAATTGGGGAATAATGAAAGAATAGATTGAGCCGCAGGGGAGTTAACCATACAGGGCTTGTCAACATGTGCATCCGTGTCATTCAGAGAAAACAATGATTTGGCAGGCCCTGTAAGGGAATCGACTTCATCCGGGATAGGAGTCGATTCATAATCAGTATGCGAATCAGATTTAGGATTGTGTCCAGGGAGACATTGAGTGGGCTCAAGGTAGGTTTCATGAACCGGGATTGATAATGAGCCACTATGGTTTTCAAACTCTGATTCGACATGGTGTGTGAAAGATTCAGAGGTAGTACAATAGGCTTTATCCTCATGCACCCATCTATCATTGCTCAGAACCTTCGAGGTCACAACTCCAATACCTGACAACTCAGGAGGAGGAACAAGAATGTCACAAATAGCAATACTCTCCTCAGAGGCCTGAGTGTGGTCTGGGCTGGGGGAGACGGACAAGGAAGCATTAGGGACAAAGTCTGAACAACCATTAACTTGCGGGTCGTCAAAGGGAACACTAGGCTCAGGCTGGGTTGCTAACTGAGATTGTTCAAGGGAAACGAGAATCACATAGCTGAACTGTTCACTTAACAACTTCCAATAAACATCATTTTCAGGGAACTCAAAACAAGAATGAACAAATCTGATAGAAAATTCATCTAGAGGTTCCTGTGGTTCCATTCTGATGTCATTTAGCTTTATCAATACACTTTGAAAATCGTACCTGTGAAAAGCTTGTCACAATTCACTGGCGAGTTGTTCAAACGAATGGATGGAAGCTTCCGGCAATGTGCGAAACCATTTCTTAGTGCAACCTTCGAGAGTGAGGAAGAAAAGAAAACAAATCAAACCTTCATTGTCAAATTCGTAGCACTCACCAAAGTCACAGAAATCTAAAAGGTGTTGGGTTATAGATACTCCATTTTCACCATCGAATTTTAACTGGGACAAGTGATACATAAGTTCATCGGGGATGAGACATCGAGGCTCATAAAACTCTGACAAACATCTCGGGAGAATGATTTGGGAACGAGCCATTACAGATATGAGACTAACTGCAGGCTCTAAGGGCTTAGCTTGTCGTCTGGCCCTCCTTCTAGCACCAATTCTGTTGACGGGAAAATCTGTTCGGCCAATAGCAGGGGATCTCCTTGGTAAAAGGTCCCAATTAGACCTTGAACCATTTGGAATAGGGATCCCGTCCGGGGTGTTGGTCCGGCTACCGCTTATTTCTACTCTATAAAACAATGGATACACACCTAATCAAATGATACAAGACATATGATTGATGCATTAAATGTACATATAACACTATGAGTAGCAAGAGGAAATAATAAAGCATGAAGACCGAAGGAAGTGTTGTTAACAACACTTCATTAGGGTCATTCTTGTAAACTGTTCTGACCACAAAAGAAACAATACCTCATGGAAAGAACACCCTTCACTTCCTAAAAGTTTTAAATGATAACAAAAATGCTAATAAACAAAACCATCAGCGTTCGTTAAGAAAGTGAAATGAACTCAACCACCATTAACATACTCAGCAAACTGTTATGAAATTGTGATATGAATTGATGATACAGTTCCCTTAATCTAAATATGTTCAGAAACTGAAAATATAATACTCAATAGCGCTCATACATATGAAAACACCAGATCCACAAAGGGATTTTTCAAAATTCTTGTATTCATGCTTAAATGTATAATCCTCTGGTAATACAATATACTCAGCTCGAGTCCCAAAACAAAGGTCATATACAAGTTCCCGAAGGCAGTATTTATAGAACAAAGCTTTCCCTTTGGGCTCCCTAACTTTTCACCTTCTCGATCGTTGGTTTCCTTGCGACCTGCGACCTCAGACCATCTGTGACCTACGACCTCGGACCATCTGCGACCTGCGACCTCGGCAGATATGCGACCTGCGACCTTGGGAAGATCAGCGACTTGCGACCTTGGAAAATTCGCGACCTCTGACCTTCTTGGATTTGCGACCTCGTGACCTTCTTGGATTTGTTACCTCACGACCTTCTTGGATTTGCAACCTCGCAACCCAGTCGCTGGGTCGCTAGGTCGCGTCATCGAGCTTTTAATAGCGAGGGCGACTATGCGACCTGGCGACCTGAGGAAGTCTGCAACCTTGAGCAGATCTGCGACCTGCAGTGCTTCTTTTGGTGATCTTTGGATTTCATAGCAATATTCCTTATCCCGCCATCCATTTCTTGCTGGAAAAAATTGACTCACTGTGCAGATCAACAGCTTCCACCTGCAGTCACATAGCTTAGGTTACATGTCTTCACTGCTTGAATAACAATGTTAAGAGGCGCATTTAATTAATTACACAAGTAAAAATGAAAACTTTTGACCCCTGTGTGGTAAAATGTTATGTTGCAACGTGGTCCTTATCAATTTCTCCTAGGATCCGCATGTTTGTAGTGAAAACCCATTAATGAGGTAAAGGACTTTTGCTTGTGCCATCTCCCACTGAAAATGATGGGTTTCTAGCTTCCATTTATGTTTTGGTAGAAGGCTAGAACTATGTTTTCTTGGGAATACCTCTCTGCGACCTTGCAACCTAAGAAAACATGCAACTCTACGACCTAGGTTGATGGGGTAGATGAGTCGCAAAACTCACTGAGTTGCAGCCCTGGGCGATGTTTTAGATTTGCGACCTGGCGACTTAAGTCAGTACTGCCATCTCTACTTCGGTTGAGGCGTTATCTTCCTTATAATTTTGTTTTGTTTCATCCTCCCCCACATCTCCAATTTGAAACCTTTGTTTGAAACGATCATAATTAGTTGGCTCTTTCGACTTGTATGGACGCTCACCAAGCACTCGCACTAAATCATCCTGATGCAAAACCTCTCTTTCAAGCAGTAATTTTTCCATATTTTCATTCCTCACAGCAATAAGAGCACCCTCGTTGCACATATTTGCAATATCTGCTCCTGCAAATCCTGGAGTCATTGCAGCAAGGCGTTGAGAGTAGTAATTTTGAGAAGATCCAAAATATATGTGCCAGTAGCTTATCATTTTTTTTTCCTCAGATACACCCAAAGATACGCTGCTTTTTCCATAATATCAAGGTGCGCTATGGCCAACTCTTTACTTAAGAGTCATGTTTATCCATCGCACTTCTTCGGAAACATCATCTTCATTGTTAATTCTGCTGACAGTTGGAATTGCTGACCAGCCACCGTGAACAAATTTCCAGAGTTTTTGATGGGGAATGAGACACGTGGGAGATCGTTATGGCTAGAAGATGGCGTTAATTAAATGGCACTGATTATGGCATATGGCTACGTTATTTACACTGCCCATGCCAAAAAATCACCGTAAAATCTGTGTTTTCTGATTAGGAAATGATTTTACAACCATGGGGTCACGTGCTCGGATAATTTCCTTGGGTCACAACTTTCCATGGGCATATCATTCTGCGACCTTGTGACCTCGGAGGGGTCGCACAGTCGCATGGTCGCATTTTCTGTCTAGCAGTGTGCATCGTGACTCAGCGACCTGGATGTGTCTCGTGACTTGATCTCTACTTGGGCTGAGACTTCAAAAGGGTCGCAGGGTCGCAAATACCATCAAGTCACACTTTGCAGTTGCCTTACAGGTCTGCGACTCAACGACCTGGGTTGAACTGCGACCTCACGGGGGGTCGCATGGTTGCAATTTTTCTTGAGTGGTAATGGACGCATCTGCCGTTCACTTTTGATCCTACACTCAACCGCACTCAAAGCATTGGCTGTCTTCATCATGCAATCATCATTCGGCTTAAGTGCAATGTCTTCTTCTACGTTGAATATTTAATGAATGGAGTGGATTTTACGTATGGAGGAGTCGCTCGGTCGCGCGATTTTGTTGTATTTGCAGGAAGGAGCGCACTCCGACAAATCCCTTGCCCTTCTAACGCTGAATCGTCGAGGGATCAACAATCTTAACCATGCATCGGAATTAATAGCGAACTACATCATATTACATTTAACGATAACAACCTCTGTCTCCACGGTGGTAAATCAGGTTGTAAGAAAACAAACATCATCACCACGCTATATTTACATGATGTTAACAAAACCAGTCTTCCAAAGAAAATATAATAACGTCAATCTGCTGGATAAGCATTTAGATGTGACTTAGTTATTTCACACCCTCTTTGGAAAAACGCATATGAAACATGTTTCGGTCATGTCAACCAAATTTGTTTCAACTTGTGGATCTTTCTAATATAATGATTTAACACCGAACACCAAGCCTCCTCGAATCAGGATCTCCGATTTAATTTTCAAGGTGGGAATCTTATCTTGTAATAGAACATTTCTCATCTACTATATTGGGGGCTTTGTCACTCTGGAAATAATGCTCCATAGCCATTACTGCACTGGTTCAATTGAGCGTTTCGCTTTTCCTGGAAGATCTGTATCCTACGGCGATGACAAAGCCGACACAGCTGAATCCACGCGCATGCATTCGTGATGGGATTATATTCCCACTTTTTCACGCTATCACAGCTAAATCCATGCTGGATGATGACACTTACTGCCTGTCTCCACTAAAACACTGGTTAGTGACACGGTCCACGTGGTGTCATGCATGGTCGAGACCTTAATATGGGCGGTGACTGAATATTATCAATGCATTCTGGGGAGGCGCTGAACGTAACGCTCGGCACTTGAAAATTTCCTCCTTGAGGTGGAAAACGATGGCGTTGTTTTGAGCTGGGTCAAACATACCTTTCACACGTGGCGGGGAGCCAAAATATATGCCAGGGACTGCTTCATGCGTGTTGTGCTTGCGCTTCCCATATTTTAATTCATCGTTGTAATGGTAAGTGTAATGGGAGCAACCAAAGGAAATCACCCTCCATGCAGGGCCTTAATCACGACTAGAAGAGACAAGTGCACCTTCCATAATAGAAATCAAGCGCAGAACAAGAACAGCTGGTAACGATCATAACTGGTGCTGATAAGAATGGTGAACTCACTCCACCTCAACCTTAAGTAAAGAGGAGACCAACTTGAAATGCCGAAGTTGAATATATTACCAAATCGTTGTTGAACCTTATATTCATGACTTTGGGCAACTTTTGATCAATCCTCATGTCATGGTAATGCCAATAAATAGAGTGGTCTTTTGCTATATATGTCCTTGAGCGCATTGGGAACCCGTAAAATGTTATGAAACAGACATTTGAAATGCTAAGGGTTATATTCGAACCTTACTATAACTACCACATTTAAAAGTCGATGTTGCCAATTCAACCATTTTTTATTTATATAACTTTTTCGAATAAGGTACCCCACTTTGTGACTTAATCATGACCGAAAATTTCCTCAACTGGTGCGCTCTTTCTCCCTGCATACATGTGATGCATATTTTCTAGTTCTTATATTCCAACTCGAATCACAGTTATCCTTGTCATCTACCTCAATGAGGTTTTCCATTGTAGCCTTAGTTCCTATCCCCCGGTGGGCAGGGTATGAAAGTGTCTTGTCTGCAGCTGTGACCTTGTTGTTTAGTTTTCAGTGCATTTGCCTCAGTATGGTGATGACATTAATGAGTATATCATCCGTGGGATTTACCTGCACGAAACATTATAACATTAATTAGTTCACAGTTACCCTTTGAGAATGGCATCCCTAGATAAAACATATGAGACTAACAAGCTTAAAATACATATTCAATCAACATGCGTAATGACCCACGGCGAGAGGGCCTTTAATCATCAATACAAAAAAAGGGTTTCCATTCAAATTTATGCATGGCAACCTCATTACACATGGCGTGATTGTGGTAAGAGTGTTCGAGCATATGCTGGATGATCCCTCCCACATATGGCGTGATTGTAGCAATAGCATCTGATCATGATGGTGAGAAAGCTCATGAGGGGTTTGAGATAGGTCACTAGGATGTCGCCACTTGCAGGTCGGGTGAAATACTTGAACAACTAAGCGAGTAGAGGGGGACCCAAAATTTTGGGTGGTGTTGTAGCGGCTACAACATGAGGTTAATGAATGATATACTGAAACATTTTATATATCTATTTTATATTTTCTATTTGGATGATATATTGGTATATAGTGTTACTTGGAATGATCACATATCACATTTGACACATGTGCTAGATACATTAAAGAAGCACTAGTTTCTATAAAATCTAAAGAAGTGTGAGTTTGCACAACTATTCTTTGTGTATCTATGGTATATGATAGGTGGAAGGTAGTTGTAGATATACCTTGCCAAGATGGAGGCCATCATGAATTAGTTGGTGACTACTAATATTTATAATGTTAGGAGCTTCGTTGGGGAAACTTACTAACTGAGGAAATTCATAGCTCCATTTTTAGCAGTAGCACCACCACTCCACACCATAACAATGAGTGGGAAGATTTTCTAATGGGGAAAGGGTCATTCAAGGGAATTTTAGGATTTAAAAAATAACATCAGTCAAGAAACATTGATGGAATTACCAAACTTATAACAACACTTCCAAGTGGGGAGAGATGTGAGTTAGTATGATATGGGTGTAACGCACCACTCCCCTCAAGCTTACCCGAGAACTGGCCAACCAAGTTAAACATGAGATGAGAGGTCGTTAAGACAGATTCAACCTCCTTGGTTACCTTAAGGATGCAGAAACCATAACACGGACCTTTAACATCTGCTACAACACCCCCAGAGGCTATCCCAGTTGTTAGCCACCTATGAATTTTTTGACAAGAAAACAGGTGGCTAAAATTTTTTTGAGCCTTCAAGAAATACATTTACTCTAAAAAAATATCATTATTGAAGCCTCCTGTGTCTTTTTCCCTTTGAACAATCTTCACTACTGTTTCCATTTAAAAATCCTCTCTGTCTGTGAAAGAATTCTGCTCACAAAGGTCTCCTTTCCCCCTTATTTCATTCCCACAAAACCTCTATTTTCATCAGATTTTCCCCCTTTTAAATTCCTCCAAAATTCCCCCATTAACCCTCTAAGTCATCCTAACTCCCCTTTAAAACCTTATAATACCCCTTATCTAGTTTAAAACACCCTTATTCCCTTTATCGAAAACCCTCTTAAGCCTTAAAAATCCTCTTTTTGGCTTAAAAAACACTCATTTTACATATGAGGCTTTAGCCCCTTTCGGCCAACCCCTAACCACTTCCCCACCATACAACCAAGCGCTGAGACCAAGCGCTAAGCCCATAGGTTCTTATCGCAATCGGAGGTTTTATGGTGAGCCCATTTCTTTGTTAACCTATTTTTTCCGATGCGAGGTCTTCTGTTCTGTAAACTTGCAGGTGCAATGTCAGTCGTTGATCGTTTAAGATCTAATGGTCAGCGTCTATCCCGCAGTCTGCCATCGCCCCTATCCATTCACCCCTCCAATTATATTTGAGCCGTTGATCTTCTGCCAGATCCGACGACTGGCGCGTAATCGCAAAGCGCCCAATCCCATGTTGTTTATCCTCCCGATTTGCGAGCCCCGATTGAATCTCAACCATTCATCCATTCATATCCGACGGTCCAGATTAATCCGTGCCCCGCTCATTTTCCCCCATATTTCTCCCCTTCCAATCAATCTTCGTCTTCGATTCCCCGTCGATCCAACGGCCGTGGTGTAATCGCAAGTTCAAATCTTAGAGTTTGGCCGCCTGCCTGCTCCCGCTATGATTGAACCTCCACCGTTGATCTCAATTGATATAACGGCTCTCATTCATCCTGTTAGCCCCCCTATAAATTTTTGACAAGAAAACAGGGGGCTAAAATGTTTCCGAGTCTTCAAGGAATGCATTTCCTCTGAAAAGAAATCATCCTTGAAGTCTCCTGTGCCTTCGCCTTTGATAAATTCCTTCTGCTGACTCCCATTATAAGGTCTCACTGATTGAAAAAATTGTGCTCCTAAAGGCCTAATTCTACCCCTTGTACCCCTGCAGAACGCCCCATTTTAACCTTTGTTTTCCCCTTCTCAAATTCCCCTCTGATCCCCTAAATCCTCCCAAAATCCCCTTTATATCCTGAACACACCCCTTGTTTGGCCTATTTTCCCCTTTTTCCCTCTATTGTTACCTATTTCTGCCCTAAAAATGCATCAAAAATGAGCCAAAACCCACATTTGTACATATATGGGTCTTAGCCCCCTTCAGGCCAGCCCCCTAAACCGTTCCACCATGTGACCCGGGCGCCAAGACCAGGTGCCAAGGCGGAAGGCGCTTATCGCAGAATCCATATCGGGTGTGTTTTAAACTGTCAATCTGTATAGATTGGACGGTCATCGCGTCCCCACAATGTCCACCATTCACTTTGTTTTCCACCCCGTTCATCGCATCTTCACCATTCATTTCCCGCAGATCTGACGGTGCGGAATCCGCCCGCCTTGGTGGTCCCCATGCCACGGTCACTATTCAGAATCCGGCGGTTTCTATTGCACCGCCTTTGAGGGGTGGGCAGTATTTTTATTTTGGCCAGCGATTCCACTCATCACATGACACGTGGCACCGGCACTATTTGAAAACCGCCTCCCCGTTGCGCATTATCGTTCGGCGGAAAACCCGGCGTGATATGCACATACGCCGTCCGATCTAGAGCTCTCCATCCAATGGTCATCGCACCCTGAAGATACACGAAAGATAACCAAAGGCATCCGTACCCCTGGCCCACCATCCGTCACCCTCTGCTGCATTTTCAGCCATCGATCTCCTCCCGAGATCGAACGGTCCAGATTTGATTGCATGTCCCCCCGTTGACCACTCCCACCACGTCACCCATTCCACGTGTTTCATCACATCTTTCACCCGTCCCTATATATATATTCATTCAAAGGTCAAATGTTAATGTTTTACATTAAAATTTTCCACCTCGCAGGCCTCCAGAGCATATCCCGTTGATCCACCCTGTTCTTCCACGAAACCCTCTGCATTCATCATGCCACATCGCCATTATTTGCAGTCATCCATGCCACCCTCCCCATGCATGTTTTTCTTAATGTTTTTTCATGTTTTGCAGGGTTATAGGCGGCGAAAAACCACCATGATTCATATTCACTATTATGGTGGCACAGTGCGCAGAAGAAGCTAGATTCAGAGCCTGGTATTACAGGAAAATGTTCGGAAAGGTGTCTGCAGCATAAATTTCATTAAAGGACAGAGTTCGAACTCTGCAAAACCTCTCCGGCGCCATTAAAGCTCGGTTTTTTGCTAACAGAGACAGTTTGAAGAGGAAAAGAGTATCAGTGAGGGAATTAAAGGTCTAAAGCACATTGTTGAAGATCTTAAGCCTTAATCCAGTGTTTAAAAGGCAAGGTACCAGAATTGAAGACCACGAGGATCAACCAGAAAATCCAATACACGGAAATAATGGTGGCAGGGTTTTCAAATTAGCCAAATGTTTTTCCTGAGCAAGGTCATGGTACGAATTTATGTTTCAGTCTACATTGTGTCCAGGTGAAGCTTCCTCCTTGACAACAGTCTCGATGTTATCAGAGCATTTTATTCACAGTATGGCAGACCCTAGCATCATTTATTTACTTTTTGTTTATTCACCAGAAGTAATACAGAGTACTGTAGCCAAAGTACATCAGAGACATACTGGAGTAAATGGAAGCCTGGAGAAGACCATTCTCTCACCCAAAGAGCGCCATGGATAAATGCACAGAATTTAAATAGAATGGGCCTTGGCCCTCTTCCTTTCCTGAGTTTTAATGCTGCATTTAGTTTTCACCTACTTTCTCTACTCTAATTGAGCTATAAATTTGTGAAGGAACTCATTGTAATGGTTTTTGATAAGTTATCAGAGAATTGCAAGTTGTTTCTCTTGAGACATAGTCTCTCTGTAAATTTGTAAGATAGGCTAAGGAAGATGTTTTCTAACTGAGTATCCAGCTATTGGCAATGTTGTACTTGACTGGTGTTGCTTTTTAATATGACAAGCACATTTCTTTGGATCTTGATCTAAAGCAGCATTGATGTTTTTCTATCTCTGTATTTGTGTTTAACTTTCATTCCGTTTCATTTCATTTCTACTGGCTCGCATAAAAAATCTGGCATAGGATTTACCCTTGTTAGGTACCCTATGTTTCTACTCTCCTTGCCTTTAATTTTTTCTACTAAATGTGTTATCTAAGAGTTGATTTCAGTTGATTTAACCAGTGTCATGGATGTTATTGCCTACTGGCTGATGTATGAATTAAATGAATCATTTCTTAGATGTTCTTGTTAGGATTTAATTGAAAGAATTGGGAACATTGGGAGGTCTAGAACCCTGTTTCTATCTCACTAGGATCCTTTTCAATTGATTGAACCTTTCTAAGATCCCTCAAGCTGGAGGCCGAAGCATTGAGAGTTCAAAGTCTCTCTCTGATCTCAGGTCTTTAACTTTGTGCTCTAAATCTTTATTGCTTCCTCCTCCCTTACCATTCCATACCACACTATCATCTTTAAGATCCAATGTTTTAGATGACTAGCCCAACTAAAAGCCTGCACATTGAATAGAAAGTAAACCCTTTCCTAACTCCATTTCCCAATGGTTTTGAATGCTCCCTGGAATACTTCACCTCTGCCTAAATCCTCTTTTCTCATCCTTGTCTTAAATTGAACCCTTCTTTCCTGATGACCAGCAACCAAACAAACAATCAAACAAACAAACCCCGAGCCTTATAACTAGCCTAACATCTTAACTTTGAGCTTCAAAGACATAAAACCTTTGCTTATATAGAGAGATCCCTCTCTGGACCCAGGAGGGCTAGATCCTGAGGTCCCAAAGTGGTTTTGATGTTGTCTCATCTTTTGGTCTTGCCAATCTGGCCAAAACATGGGAACCCCAACACATCCCACCCATTTACTTACCCCTTTTACCTTCTGCCCCCCTTTTGAATCCCGACCGTTCGCCCTATAGATCTGACGGTTGAGATCAAACCCGCCTTTAACTTTCCACCGCCTAACCGCCAGTGCACTTTCCCATTTCGCGCTCCACCATAAACCGTTCGATCTTCCACCCCTCCATCCGACGGTCAGCATGCATATCGCGTTATTTTGGCATACGGGCTTTAACGCTTCAAAGTTACGCGATGAAGGCAATTTTATTTTGCCACGTGTCTTGCAGCGACGTATATCGCGTTTTTTTGGGTAAAAGTTTAAAACCACTCTAAAGCAGCGCGACACCGGTGGTTTTCCTCCTAAAACCATTTTCCTCCCCTTTTGCTCCTGCAGCCTCAGTTATTAATCATAGTCGTCCATCTGATCAGATCTACGGCCCATATTGCATCACGTCTCCACCACATTTCTTCCATCGGGCTTCCATAGAGCTCCATCTGACAATCCCCACCGTTGATCTCCTCCTGAGATCCAACAGCTCACAGTTAATCGCCCTCCACCTGCCAGGTCCCACCATCTAATGCACCCGACTTTCATTCATTTTAATTGTTTTTCTTTGTAAATCACCCAAACATAAACTTTGGGTTTCAACATTAAATCCTATTTCTTCCACTTAACCTTCTAAAATGATTTCCCGACGTATCCTGACCGTTGATCTCCGGTGCCTATTCTAATCAAATGGCCCGGAACCATTTTCGCACCAGACCTTCATCAGTTCATTCCTCCACCGTTTTGCATGGTTCTTCCACCGATTTTCACCTGCACTCCCCATTCTGCCACCATTCACCGGCCTCCACAGCATTCTTCCACCACTCCCCTGGGTTTTTATAATGATTTTATTGCATTTGTGCAGGGATTATAGAGCGGAAAATTCACTCTGCCTCCACTGTCATAGCCACTGTGACTTAGAGTGCATACATGACCATTCAGCAGCGGAAAAGTGTATCTGCAAGGAGGATTAAAGGTTTTCGAGCCTGATTTTGAATATTTAATGCTTTAATTCCATGTTCAAATGATAAAAACACAGTTAGAGATCACAAAGAGAATTAAGAGGCCTAATAAGGCCTAAAGAGAACATTAAATAAGCCATATATGTGTTCTAGCATTAGCAGAACGTGTTTTCTCCAGAAAGGATACCTCTTACAGCATTCTCCATGCCTCCACGAGCCCTTAAATAGTCAGTACACTGACAGAAGTTTCTATAGCTGTCAGGATAGCAGTTATGGAAGTATGGAGACCTACAGACCTTTTATCCATGTTACTTATTCAGAAGGCTAAAAAGAGTACCAAACAGCCAGAAGGACTTCAAAGAACACATCCGAGGTCAAATATCGACCTGACAGAGACTCCCAGGCCATACTACAGAGGACATACAATGATTAAGCAGAGTGGGCTCGACCTTCTGCCTCCACTTTGTCTTAATGAGTCAATTTAATTCATATCTACTCATGCTATTTCATTCTCCTATAAGAACTCCCGAAGAACATATTGTAAGGGTTGTTGTGGTTGTTTTTGTTGTTAGTTTAGGGATTCATTCGACTATTAGAACAGTTATTGGGGGAGAGTAGCTGAGTAGTTTGTAATTTAGTAGGCTGGGAGGAGAAAGTTTGGACTGTATCAGCCATTGAGCTCAGTGTATGTGACTGGTTTTTCACATCAATTAATCAAGTAAATTTTCACAGGATCCTGGTCTATATTACGGGTGATGGTTCTCTTATTGCATTTTCTTATTTCATTTAAACCATACTGTCCATTATTCTCTGATAAGAATCAGTAAATTAGGCTTTGGATATACCCCTGCATGGTACCCTAATGCCAAATTCTCTTCTTATCTTTGATGTTTTCTTCTTAATGTGTATCTGAGAGAAAATTCATGTAATTTAACAAGTCAAAGATGTTGGCCTAGCCCATGCTTACTGATGTGTGAATTCGGAACTTGTTTCTTAGATGTTCTTATTGGGTTTAATCTGGAAGAATTGGGATACCAGGGATTTAGTGTAAGCCCTGTCCACTGGGGTCCTTTTCCAAAAGATTTTCCTTTCTAAGATCTCTTGAGCTGGTGTTAAAATAATTGAAGGTTAAAGGCCCTTCTCTGATCTTAGGCCTTGCTCTGATCTTAGGCCCTTCTCTGATCTTAGGCCCTTCTCTAATCTTAGCCCTTCTCTGATCTTAGGCCCTTCTCTTGAGAGTATGCTAAAGCAGGTCTGGAGTTAAATGACCTCTGACCTGATCTTAAGCTACCCTTTGTGTTTTCACTGAGAGTTGCCTTTGAGTATGTCTAAGCAAGTCTGGATTTAAATGATATCTGACCTGATCTCCAGACTAAAACCGGGTTTCTTTCCTTCTTTCACCTTCACTCCTTACTGTTCCATTCCACCATCTATCTAAAATATCCTTTAGTATAGATGACTTTCCCTATGAAAGCCTTGGTTAGTTGCTATGCAAGTAATCCCCTTTCATGACTCCATAGCCCAATGGATTTCCACTTTCTTGACCTATCTTTTTTTGCCAAAACATCCTGCTACTTTTTTCCTTTCATCCCTTATAACCTTCTCAGTTAATGATCTCCAACCCAACAACCAAATCATTTAAACCCCCTTGTGCTTCATACCTAGCCTAATACCTCATTTTTAGCTTTCAAATATATATATCATTATTTGCTTCTCTTGTCAATCCTAGAGACAACCTTTGAGTTGTGAAAGACCAGTGCCTAGGACATCTTATATAGAAGGGAGAAATATGATATGACAAGGATAATTAGCAGAACAAGGTTCTCATGCTATCTCTTGTAAACAGGAAGATTAATTTGAATGGGACCAAAACTTTCAGAAGCTTGATACAAAGAAAGCAATACTGCAGAGGCAAGATGTGAAACTCTAATCCAAATGCATCAGACAATTCAAAGGCAGCTTACTACAAAGAGGGCTAGATTCTAAATACTTCACAGAGATGAATAATCAGAAAGTATCTATTGCATACGTAGAATAAAGAAAATACTAACTGTTATTGAGACAATATCTGGAAACATATATCAGCATGCGGTGGGCTTACGACATTAAGAATCCACACATGATAACAACATTTGGAAATAACATCTCATAGAATCTAATATAGCAGAAGTACGGGTGAAGTGAAAATGGAACAGCATATCACGCCTGAGCCATATTTAAAGTGCCAGACAGGTTATGGCATAAGTATCAACTAGGATAAATTCATACCAAAACCAATGGGCTACTCGCATTCCAGAACATGATACAAAATGAATGGATGTAAATGAAATGACCTGCTAAGCTACAACACATAGGAGAGAATTACACACTGTAAAGCACCCAGACCGGAATCCTCATTGAAGATAGAAATCCTTTTCATTAAGATCCAACGGGCTCTTCACGTTTGTATTAAAGCTTCAACAAAAGGCATGCAAGAAACTCTTTCATAGCCAATTCTTCAGAAAATCTGGAACCCCTTTTTCTCTTCGGTTCTTGCTTATATAGAAGCCTAAAAAAACATGAACGAGAATATATTTTTTTGAAAAATATCTTCCTCGCGTGCTGGAAATCGATTTGAGGTCTCCATCAAAAATAACCAAAATTCATGATGAGGAATTGAGGCATCTCATCATTGACAGTTGGGCTCACGGCCATTTTAAAAAAAAATATCAAATAACAGTTTCTAACAGAAAGTGAAATGCAGGAGTGGAATGTGAATTGCACTCGAAATTTAAAAGAAACAAACTAAAATAGAAGTGAAAGACGACTAGGGCCGAATCATGAATTGACAATGCTCGCTGACGAGGTGGAGTTGAGGCAGTCACTGTCACAGATGGCAGAATGTTGGCAGAGAGGAATCAATTTGCCTCTGATGTGGCAGTAGAGGCTTTTCTGCCTATAGCTCTTCATGATTTTCTTTAATTCTGATTTAATTTGGAGGATGGGCTATTGATAATCAATATTAGCTGAAATCCCCAAATTGTCTTCAATCTTCTGTTCCTGCAGTGGCAGGTCTTTGACACTGATACTCTGACTTGCTGCTATATTTGGCCGTTGATGAAATGGCCTCTCTGTGTTCTAAACCACAGTCACTGTGATTATGGAATACAGGGTGAGTTAACCACTCTGTGAAAGCCTGCATCATAAAATAGACCAATTATAAAATGCAGGTGGCGGAAGAGATGCTTTGAAAACCTATGGAATGGTGGCGGAAATGGTGAATGAAGGAGAAAACTGGCAGAAGAGACCAAAATAATCGTTGGAACCCAAAGTTTAGTGTTTGGTTGGATTTACAAAGAAAAGCAATGGAAACGAATGAACACGGGCCATTTGATGGTGGGACCCGGCTAAGGGGGAGGGTGATTAGCTTTGGGTCGTTGGATCGTAGGAGGCGATCAACGGCAGAGGTTAAATGATGCAGTTAAAAGAGGCTCTGATGAAGAAATATGGGTGAAAGCACAATGCAATGTGGACTGTCGATCTTGGATCAAATGGATGGTCACGATCGAATCGGCGAATCGCAATCGGGAGAGACAGAGGGTGACACCTTTAAAAAGTTTTGATTGACGACGGTTTGATTGAGCGCCAGTCGTTGGATCGTGAAGGGAATCAACGGCGAAGATCAAATTGGTGAGAAGATGGATGGGGGCAAAGAGGCAGAGCGGGAGAAATGAGGGTCGTTGGATCTGATCAGATGGACGACTATGATCAAATCGGGGGATCGCAATCGGAAGGGACGAGGGGGCGGCACAACAAGAAGTTCCAATTGCGATTGAAGCGGGGATGCGATTAAACGACCGCTGTCTGATCTGGAGATAGATCGACGGATCTGATGAAATCGAAAGAGTGGATGGACAGGAATGACGGGCGCGACGCGATTAGCGTTGGGCCGTCAGATCTGGCAGGGAGATCGACTGTCAGCAGGCAATCGAAGGGAGGAAAGGGAAGAAGCGATGGGCGCAGTGCGATTAGCGCCAAGCCGTCGGATCTTAATAGATCGACAGTGGGGATCACTGCGGGAGCCGATAGACCACAGTCCAATCGCATCGGGGAAAACAAGAGGAACAAAGGAAATGCGCCTTACGAAAACATCCGATTGTGATAAGGCGCCCAAGGCTTAAGCGCTTGGTCTCGGCGCTCGGGGCATATGGGGAAGTGGTTAAGGGGCTGGCCTAAAAAGGGGCTTAGCCTGTCATAAGGTGAAAAGTGGGTTTTGGCCTATTTTTCAATGCATTTTAAGGCCGAAAAGGGGTAACGGTAGAGAGGAAAAGGGATTTTCAGAACAACCAAGGGTATTCATAAGGTTAAAAAGGGGAATTGAATGATCAATGAGGGATTAATGAGGAATTAGGGGAGGGGAAAATGGTGTTGAAACAAAGGATTAGTGGGAATAAAATAAGAGAAATGGAGGCCTTTTTGGGCATTCATCTTCACAGAAACAGAGAGGTTTTTAACTGGAAACAGCAGTGGGGATTCGTCAAAGGACAAAGGGCATAAAGGGATTTCAAGGATCATGTTTTTTCAGCAGGAATGCATTCCTTGAAAGCTCAAAGACAGTTTGACCCCCTGTTTGCTTGTCAAAAATTAATAGGGGGCTAACATGATCAACATTGGCTCCACCTGAGGACGGCACGTTCATTCTTGGGCGTGTCGAGAACTTCGCATACCACTTGTTAATCTTCTGTGTGGGTACCACTCTTCAGCTCTTTTCATTTATCTCTTCATGATTCATCACGACACGCACATCATTTGAACACAAATGAAAATAGAAAACTAATGTACATTATGATACATTAGGCTTTCTTGGCCTGAATTAGAACTGGAAGTAAGGTTTGAGGAACTGACCATTTACAGGGGCATTGAGCAAGCCTCCCTATAAATTTTCCAACCTGAAAGTGTTGTTGCCGCCTTGTTCCACAATTTTAAAGGGGTCGAACCAGAGGGGGTCGGATTTACCGTGTTTCCCCTTTTCAGTTCTTCAAATATCCCATCTGAGCACCAAATACCCAATCTACAACTTCATGTCCTTGGCATGTTGATCAAAAAGTTCATTCATCTTCTTTTGATATTCAGTTAACCTCTGACTTACTTGCTTCCGCGTTTCTTCTAACTGTACCAACTGATTGATCCTGCTGATCACATCATCAGGTTCTTCTTGACTTTCTTGCATGAATTGGGCTACTGGTAAGGCTAACTGTACAGGGAATACTACTGCCCTCCCATATACTAATTCATACGGGGACTTCTCAGTTTCTCTCTTGCTAGTAATCTTGTTGGCCCACAGAGCGAATTTCAACTGGGAATCCCAATTTTTCTGATTTTCATTGATTGCCTTCTTCAGTGCTCTCACCAGGGTTTTATTCAAGGACTCTGCTAGGTTGTTTCCATGTGGGTAATAGGCCGTAGAGTGACCTAATGCAATATTATACTGTTGGTAGAAGATGACAAACTTTGCAGATTTAAAGGCCTGTGCATTGTCGGTCACTATCTTGGCAGGGAATCCAAATCTGGATATGATGTTTTCTTCCATAAATTTTATTACCACGGCATCTGTTGCATTCCTAGAAGGTATAGCTTCCACCCACTTTGTGAAATAATCTGTGGCCGTTAATATCCACTTATGCTGGCCACTTGAAGGTGGGTGTATTTCACCTATAAAGTTGATTCCCCATTGCTGAAATGGTTCGTCCGCGTGAACCAGAATCATGGGCATAGGTGCTAGCTTCTGTCTTTCAACAAACCTCTGACATTTCTCACAATATCTAACCCAGTAAAACACATCTCCAAATATTTTGGCCAGAAGAAACCAGCCTTCAGGATTTTTTGAGCAGTAGCCCTCCAACTGTAATGACCCCCACAGATTCCTTCATGAAACTCAGCCATTATACTCTCTACCTCTTCTTCTGTGAGACATAGGAGCAGGATGCCTGAGGGGTCTCACCAGTACAGCTGACCATTTGCAACAACATACTTCTGTGATCTCAACCTTAGTGTTATGTATTTAGCTTTGTCACAGCTGGGTGGGCAGCTGAGTGTTACAAGATATTCCACTATCTCTTTGTACCACGGGCTGATGAGGTACTTCATATGTTTCTTCTGGGAAGCTATCTCTACTCCCTATGGCTCTTCTTTCTTCTCAGAATCCTCATTTGCTATCATGGAAAAATTTATACCCAAAGCTTGACAGTTTGATTCGGACAGGATTTCGGCTAACTCGTGTCCCTTGATTAGTTTGGTAGGGAAAATGTCTAGCTCATATTCTTGTATTTTGGCAATCCATTTCCCTCTTTTTTCTTTGCTATCTCCCTGGATAAGAATATCTTTAACAGTTGTTGTAGGCACAAACACAGTGATATGGGACTGCAAGACATACATGTGAAATGCTTTAAGAGACTTCACCAAGGCATATGCCTGCTTTTCTAATATGTTATATTTCAGCTCTGCATCACGGAGCACCTGACTGAAGAAAGCGATGGGCTGCTCATACCCTTCTTCATTTTTCTGCAATAAAACTCCTGCCACTGTATGAGGTGATGCAAATGAAAATATCATGAAAGGTTTGGCATAGTCTGGTCCAGCTAGCATAGGGGCTTTAGCAAAGGAATTTTTTATCCTGGAAAAGGC
Source organism: Pinus albicaulis (assembly GCA_034641835.2). Lineage (NCBI taxonomy): Eukaryota > Viridiplantae > Streptophyta > Pinopsida > Pinales > Pinaceae > Pinus > Pinus albicaulis. The sequence goes on from JAXQQM020092750.1 coordinate 43,889, forward strand.
TTCTCGTAATTCCTGAGACCACTTTACCTCACTATTTTTCTTCAAAATGTCAGTTTTATGTCTAACTATCTCTGCATAGTTAGGGATAAACCTCCTCAAAAAGTTAATGCGCCCTAGGAACACCTGCACCTCCTTTTTATTTCTGGGAAGAGAAATGCCATTTATAACTTCTACTCTCTTAGGATCTATTTTTACCCAATATTTGGTTACAATATGTCCCAAAAGCTTGCCCTCTTCTAATGCAAATAACGAATTTTGTGGATTGAGAGAGAGACCATACCTTATGCATTTCTCGAAATTTCTACGCAAATGTTCATTGTGCTTGGCATCATCCTTTGAAAACACAGTGATATCATCGAGATAGACCACCACAAACTTATCTTTCTCCCCAACAAAGGCAATGTCCATGGCCCTTTGAAAAGTGCCCCTTCATTAATCAACCCAAAAGGCAGCCTAGCATGCATAAACGTACCCCATGGTGTGGTAAAGGAAGTCTTCTTCTGATCTTCTGGTAGTACAGCCACCTGATTGTAACCCGAGAAACCATCCATCATTGACATCCGAGAAGCTCCTGCCACTTTCTGCAGGATATGATCCATTTTGGGCAGTGGGTAATTATCCTTTAAGGATGCTTGATTCATATTCCTGAAATCAACACACAGCCTTATTTCTCCATTGTTTTTTCGGAAAGGGACTAAATTTGCCACCCACTCAAAGTACCTCAATGGCACAATTATTTTGGCCTGCAATAACTTCCTAATTTCTTTCTCTATGGAAGGGAGCATCATAGGGTTAATCTGTCTAAGCTTCTACTTGTGCAGCTTCGCATCTCCTTTCAGAGGGATTTTGTGTTGCATGATGCTAATATCAAAAGTTTTCAAGTCCTAATAAGACCATGCAAACACATCTTTGTATGACTGGAATAATTTCTGGTAGAGCTCTTTATATTCTCCTGCGACCTTCTTGGACAACTTCACGATTTTGGGATCAGCCTCAGTGCCAATATTAAGATCTTCTACCTGATTTTCCTCTGCAACTTTGTTTGGCTGCAGGGGGACATAATTCTTGTTAAAAAACATTTCCAAGGGCACTAGTCCTCAGGGAATGACATTCCCTTTCAGCTGCAGAACTTTGTGGCCAGCCACCCTTTCCTCCCATTTATCTCCTGAAGTGTTTTTAGCCTCTTCTTCTTCACAAGTATCAATCTCCATGTTGGAAAATTCCCCAACTATTTCCAGGAATCTTTTCACCTGTTCTTCATCCTTAAACACCTGCCAATGTTTGATGTTGTCTGGGATTGATGGCCGATACTATACCTCAATTTCATATCTCAAGAGAGGGTTCTGAGGTGGATGGAAGGTACTGGCAGCCACTGCGAGATAATCTGCCATCCTATTCTGCTCCCGGGGCATGAACTGGATATTGAATGCCAAGAAGAAATTCTCCACCAGATCCCAAACTTCGTTCCTATAAGCCCTTAGCCTAGGATGTTTGGCTTGGCACTGATTCTTCACTTGTCTGACCACTAGTTCCGAATATCCCAGAACCTTTAGACTTTGTATGTTCATGCTCCTGGCCGTCTGCAGCCCTAACAGAAGTGCTTCATACTTGGCCACATTATTAGTTGCTTCATACTCCAGCTTGAAAGACAAAGGGACCCATTGGCCGGATGGAGAAATCAATAATACCCTAGCCCCATTACCTTCTCTCAAGTTTGCTCTATCAAAATGAAGTGTCTAGATTTATGCTTCATGACTCTGTATGGACTGTTCAGTCTTGATATGGTAGAATTATGGTTCGTGAGCATACTCTTGGTCTTCCTCCAGCATAAAACATGAGAAATCTCCCTCCATGCTATAAACTGGAGAATTAACTGAGTCATCTGCCTTGGTAACTGTCTTGACAAATCTAGTTTCCCGATACAGCCTCCTCTCCTGGCCACCAAAGACAGGGATAGTGGCATAGGTCAGGTCCAACTTGATTGATCCACAAATTTTAGTCCCCCAAGATCTTGATAGTAGCATGCCGAAGCGAGTTGGGATGTCAGCCACCACGATGTCCATTACCACACTTTTTGCTGGGATTTAGGCCAGATTGACCACCAAATCCTTGATCATGCCCAGGCATTTAACTCTCTTGGAGTCAAATGAATAAAGGTCCTTATATGGACGAGTGATTTTTAGTCCTAGTTGTTCCATGACCAAGAGGGGCAAAAGGTTATGAGAGGCTCCCGAATCTAACATACAGTTATGCAGCAGCAGGTCATGTATTACTAAAGACACATAAAATGGGGGAGTGGCAGCATCTAATTCTTCAACATGTGGGCCAAATACAACCATAGGCCTTTCTTCTTGAAGGTTCATAATATCTGGAATATGTATTACTTCTGGAGGGAGCATAAAGGATGTGACCTGGGACTGATCTACAAGCTATTTTAACAATTCGGTCAAGGGAACTAGGATTTTTACCTTCTCAAGCTCCTTTTGTAAACTGAAGGTAGAGGAGGACCTATCTACTAACACTTCTTTTGATTCTTTATCTTTTGAGTCTTTGTTCTGGAGAGGAGGTTTGACTTCCTTTATGATTTGCTTGACACTAGGGGGTGCAGCCATTTGTGAAGAGGAAGGAATTTGATCAGCAGACTACAAAGATTGGTTAAGAGGTTTCTTACCTTTTTCTGGGGTCCTTTGAGCCGTTGCCTCCTTTTGAACAGGTGTTTCCTCTTGAGGTGTGTCCTCCTCCTGATTCTGAGTGCAATTTCTCTTCTTGGAAGATCTGAGGTCATATCTTCTATTAAACTGAGCTTGCATGAAATCGACGAATTGCTTGCAGTAGTCATCGATCTCAGGATCTTCCTGCTTTCATTAGCTTTCTCTTCTGCATGTGCCGACACCTCTACCTCACCACTTTCATGTAGGGGGCATTCAACTTCATCACTATTTGAGAAAGAAATATATGCCTCCTCTTGCTCATAAGTGGTGTCTTCAGTAGGGCCATCTACTTGACCTTCCAGGTATAGAGGGTGTGGTACCTAGTCTAGCTGCTCCTTCCATTCCATTTGCAGTATCTGCAAGGGTGGCTTCCTGTATTGAGGATTGTAACCCTTGTTTGGAGCATTTTGGAAATTCTTGGAGGGTGAATTCTTGGCCTCCATTTCAAGTTTAACCAACTTACTTGAAAGGTTTTTAATCATCTTGTTCATCTCCTCAATCCTGTCATTAGCTGAATCTCTATCTTGACTCGAGGTGGATACCTCTTCTTTTCCCCTTCTTCTAGTATCATGTTCAGGTTTTCCCTTGGATTTACCAGTAGAGGCAAAATTTGCCTCTAGATCTAGTGCATCTATCTTGGCATCATCCAGGGTGGTCGGCTTTCTTTCTCTTAGAGAGAAACCAAATTCAGAGTCAAAAGCTACCACGAAAACAACCTTGGCAGTGGTCTGGTGAGGTTTCATATCAGCTGGGAGGCTCGGATACAACTTGTTAAACCTCTTGATAAATTCTGACACTCCTTCAACATGTATTTTCTTGAGTTTCTTAAACTCAGTAAGACAATGTCCATGGTCTTTCTTCTCTCCCCATTTTCTGAGAAAACTATCCTCCATTCCTTCCCAAGTGGTGATGGAACGGTATCCCAATGCCTTAAACCATTTTCGGGCTTCACCATTAAGATATTGAACAAACAGTCTTAAGAATACGTCTAGATGTTCCACATTAAAGTTCTCTGCAAAAGAGCAGAAAACCTCAAGATGATTTTGAGCTTCAATCTCATTTTCCCCATTGAATCGGGGCAAGATCTTCAGATAGTCCTGTGGCATATCATTTAACACTTGAGGTAATGCAAGGGGGCATACTTATTCAACAAGAAACCAGGAACATTGGCCATTGGAGGAGGATGTGGAGGTAGTAGAAGGGTTTGATGTGTAAGAGGAGGAGTAGGTGAAAGTGAAGTGTGAATGACAATAGGAATGTATTGAACAACAGCTTGGGATGATGATGGAAAAGACGGAATATTAACAGCAGATACTTCAGTGACTTCTTTGACCTCTTCTACCTCAGGAGTGGGATGGAATGTGTAACGAGTGGTATCTATCGAATCAGCCTCGTATTTGTTTTGGATGTTTCCCAGAGGTAGACTGTCTGAGTAATAACCGGTTTCTCCCACAGCGGAGTCGGAACCTTGTACTAGGGAAACTTGAGAGGAGGAGGACGTAAATTCTTCTAAAGAGAATTTAGGGATCTCAGTATGGACTAATGGTATTTCTCTCCAATTCCTTCTATGTAGGATCTTCTTTGGGTCAGACACAGAGGGTGTCTTTGGCTGAGCCAAATCTGACCTCAAGTGTGGCTTACGAGGAGCCAGGACTACCGGTAAATTTGTCTGATAAATGAATGTGGAGTCGCCAAGGTGAGGGATCTACAAATCTCAACTCTCCATGCTCACCTTTCTGAAGAGTGAATAAAGATTTTTTCGAGGCCCAGGGATTTAAATTTTCTTAACTTCGTTCCCCAGCAATGGCGCCAAAAAGATGTTGTCAATCCTAGAGACAGCCTTTGAGTTGTGAAAGACCAGTGCCTAGGACATCTTATATAGCAAGGAGAAATATGATATGATAAGGATAATTAGCAGAAAAAGGCTCTCATGCTATCTCTTGTAAATAGGAAGATTAATTTGAATGGGACCAAAACTTTCAGAAGCTTGATACAGAGAAAGCAATACTGCAGAGGCAAGATGTGAAACTCTAATCCAAATGCATCAGACAATTCAAAGGCAGCTTACTGCAAAGAGGGCTGGATTCTAAATACTTCATAGAGATGAATAATTAGAAAGTATCTACTGCGTATGTAGAATAAAGAAAATACTAACTATTATTGAGACAATATCCGGAAACATATATCAGCATGCGGTGGGCTTACAACATTAAGAATCCACACATGATAACAGCATTTGTAAATAACATCTCATAACATCTAATATAGCAGAAGTATAGGTGAAGTGAAAATGGAACAGCATATCACGCTTGAGCCATATTTAAAGTGCCAGACAGGTTATGGCATAAGTATCAACTAGGATAAATTCATACCAAAACCAGTGGGCTACTCACATTCCAGAACATGATACAAGATGAATGGATGTAAATGAAATGAACCGCTAAGATACAACACATAGGAGAGAATTACACATTGTAAAGAACCTAGACCAGAATCATCATTGAAGATAGAACTCCTTTTCATTGAGACCCAACGGGCTCTTCACGTTTGTATTAAAGCTTCAACAAAAGGCATGCAAGAAACTCTTTCACAGCCAATTCTTTAGAAAATCTGGAACCCCTTTTTCTCTTCGGTTCTTGATCATATAGAAGCCTCAGAAAACATGAACAAGAAGATATTTTTGGGAAAAATATCCAAAAATATCTTCCTCGCGTGCTGGAAATCGGTTTGAGGTCTCCATCAAAAATAACCAAAATTCATGATGAGGAATTGAGGCATCTCATCATTGACAATTGGGCTCACGACCGTTTTAAACAAAAATATCAAATAACATTTTCTGACATAAAGTGAAATGTAGGAGTGGAATTTGAATTCCACTCGAAATTTAAAAGCAACAAACTAAAATAGAAGTAAAATACCACTAGGGCCGAATCATGAATTGACGATGCTCACTAACGAGGTGGAGTTGAGGCGGTCGCTATCACAGATGGCGAAATGTTGGTAGAGAGGAATAAATTTTCCTCTGATGTGGCAGTAGAGGCTTTTCTGCCTGTAGCTCTTCATGATTTTCTTTAATTCTGATTTAATTTGGAGGATGGGCTATTGATAATCAATATTAGCCAAAATCCCAAAATTTTCTTCAATCTTCCGTTCCTGCAGTGGTAGGTCTTGGACACTGATACTCTAACTTACTAATATATTTGGTCATTGATGAAATGGCCTCTCTGTGTTCTAAACCACAGTCACTGTGATTATGGAATACAGGGTGAGTTAACCACTCTGCGAAAACCTGCGTCATAAAATAAACCAATTAGAAAATCCAGGTGGCAGAAGAGATGCTTTGAAAACCTGTGGAATGGTGGCGGAAATGGTGAATGAAGGCAAAAACTGGCGAAAGAGACCAGAATAATTGTTGGAACCCAAAGTTTATAGTTTGGGTGGATTTACAAGGAAAAGCGATGGAAACGAATGAACGAGCGCCATTTGATGGTGGGACCCAGCTAAGGGGGAGGGTGATTAGCTTTGGGCCGTTGGATCACAGGAGGCGATCAATGACGGAGGTTAAAATATGCAGTTAAAAGAGGCTCCGATGAAGAAATATGGGTGAATGCGTGATGCAATGTGGACTGTCGATCTTGGATCAAATGGACGGTCACGATCGAATCGGCGAATCGCAATCGGGAGAGACAGAGGGTGACACCTTTAAAAAGTTTCGATTGACGACGGTGTGATTAAGTGCCAGTCATTAGATCGCGAAGAGAATCAACGGCGGAGATCAAATTGGTGAGAAGATGGATGAGGGCAAAGAGGCGGAGTGGGAGAAATGATGGTCGTTGGGTCTGATCAGATGGACAGCTATGATCAGATCGAGGGATCGCAATCGGAAGGGACGGGGGGGCGGCACAGCAAGAAGTTCCTATTGTGATTGAAGCGGGGATGTGATTAAACGACCATCATTTGATCTGGAGACAGATCGACGGCTCTGATGAAATCGGAAGAGTAGATGGACAAGAACGACGGGCACGACGCGATTAGCGCTGGGTCGTCGGATCTGGCGGGGAGATCGACGGTCGGCAAGCGATCGGAGGGAGGAAAGGGAAGAAGCGATGGGCACAGTGCGATTAGCGCCGGGCTGTCGGATCTTAATAGATCGATGGCGGGGATCACTGCGGGAGCCGATAGGCCACAGTCCAATCGCAACGGGGAAAACAAGAGGAACAAAGGAAATGTGCCTTGCGAAAATTTCCGATTGCGATAAGGCGCCCAAGGCTTAAGCGCTTGGTCTAGGCGCTTGGGGCATATGGGGAAATGGTTAAGGGGCTGGCCTAAAAAGGGGCTTAGCCTGTCATAAGGTGAAAAGTGGGTTTTGGCCTATTTTTCAATGCATTTTAAGGCCGAAAAGGGGTAACGGTAGAGAGGAAAAGGGATTTTCATAACAACTAAGGGTATTCGTAAGGTTAAAAAGGGGAATTGAATGATCAATGAGGGATTAATGAGGAATTAGGGGAGGGTAAAATGGTGTTGAAACAAAGGATTAGTGGGAATAAAATAAGGGAAATGGAGGCCTTTTTGGGAACGCTGCTTTGAGGAAACAAGAGACCACATAGAAGATGTAGAATCTGATGTGGAAGGAGAAAGAGATCAGGAAACATCAGAAATTCCTCAAAGTTTCCATGCTAGCACAAGTGAAGATTCCACAAAAGAGGCTCAAGAAGACATCCGGCCTCCAAATCAGCTAGTACAAGAAACAGAGGATTGCTACTCTTCTGTCTATGTTAAAAAGTAAATCCCTCCGTTGACAGAAGAAGAGATGGACCGAATATTAAACACGCAGTCCACCTCTAAAATATTTTATAGAACAGATACTCTTGCTCATTCATCTAATGGGTTTGATGATACATATTTAGAAGACTCCTATGTAAATAAAAATGAAAAAAGATCTGTTGATAATCCAGTTTGTCTAATTGGTAGCATTACTTACATTCAAGATTTTCCTATTTATGATCTATTTGATGAGGCTTGCTTCCAAAGGGAAGCTGAGCTTGCAGGACCATCATCAGTGGATTCATGGGAGGAAGACCAGGGCTAGCAACTCCAGAGAAGTAATGAGCCAAGTTAGCCTATCTATGATACTGATGGGGAAAGTTATGAAAGCATAGTAATAGATGAAGATTCATTGAATCTTCACTCTGTTACACCTCAGATCATCAGTAGAAAGTTGCATATGAATGGAGATCAGCAGCCTTCCATCTCAAAGGATGAGGAGGAAAATGAGGAAGAAATTTTTGAGCAGATTGAAATTAGGGAGCCTTCTCTTGAAAAAGAGGAAGCAATAGAACAAACCCCCACTCAAGAATACAATGATCTTTTCACAGAGCTCAGCCCACTTGATCAAAACATCTCGGAGCTCCAAGAGGACAACACTGCCATATATGATGAGTCCTCTAGTTCAGAAAATGAAGAAGATGAGGGAGATTCTCTTTCTCAAGAGAGTCTTGTGCTTGATCCAGTGGAAGAAGGAGAAATCCTAGTTGAAGCCTGCCTGCCAAAAATTCACAACCAGGTATCATTTCATGATCCTTATGCTCATTTCCTGCAAACATTTGAAGAAGGATCAAAGGTATTTTTGAGCAGCATGTTGCAGAAAACAAGAAAATTTTTAGAAGCTACTATTAAGAAATAGAGAGAATGGGAGTGCCCCTGCCTATCCAGCATGCTCAAAGAATTGAGTAGTAAAGACCAATCCTGGGATCATTTGATGGACTGGATGTATTGGAAGAGAAGGTTTATAAGCTAGACTTGTAAATATTTCAAGTTAGAGTAGAGTAGGTAGGGACTTCAATAAAGCTCAGCCTATGAGCATGTAGTTAGTTTTTTTTTAATTTCTGCAAAATCCAGCAAGCCAGACAGTCTAATCCTGTCTTGACTGTTTTTCAATTTTTGTCTTAGAATGTAGATAAGAAATCTGCTAAACAGTTTAATCCTAGCAGATATAGTTTAGGTAGAGAAGCTATGAGGTCAACAGTTTAATCTGTTCTTATGGAGTAATAAGGGTAGTAGTAGAATAGGTTTATTTTCCTGTTTGTGAAAAATTGATGATGTAAAGGGTCTGCAAGTCCAAATGCACCCAGAAGAAAAAATGTTAGGACAATAGTATGGGTAGGTAGTTGTTTGGGAGAATATTACTGCTGATATGATGTCTTCATAATTTTTGGCAGCTAATCCATGAAAATGAAAGGATGTGTCAAGTACCAGACATCTTACCTACACCAAAGATCATTTTCTGAATTCTTGACACCTTCAAGAAGATGCCATCCCCATGTGGAGCCATTGTTAGCCACCTATGAATTTTTTGACAAGAAAACAGGTGGCTAAAATGTTTTTGAGCCTTCAAGAAATACATTTCCTCTGAAAAAATATCATTCTTAAAGCCTCCTTTGTATTTTTCCCTTTGAACAATCTTCACTGTTGTTTCCATTTAAAAAGCCTCTCTGTCTGTGAAAGAATTTTTCTCAAAAAGGCCTCATTTCCCCCTTATTTCATTCCCACAAAGCCTCTGTTTTCATCACCTTTTCCCCCTTTTAAATTACTCCAAAATCCCCCATTAACCCTCTAAATCATCCTAACTCCCCTTTAAAACCTTATAATACCCCTTATCTAGTTTAAAACACCCTTATTCCCTCTACCGAAAACCCTCTTAAGCCTTAAAAATCCTCTTTTTGGCTTTAAAAACACTCATTTTACATATGAGCCTTTAGCCCCTTTCGGCCAGCCCCTAACCACATCCCCACCATACAACTGGGTGCTAAGACCAGGCGCTAAGCCCATAGGCGCTTATCGCAATCATAGGTTTCATGGTGAGTGCATTTCTTTGTTAGCCTAATTTTTTCCGATGCGAGGTCTTCTGTTCTGTAAACCCACTGGTGCAATGTCAACCGTTGATCATTTAAGATATAAGGGTCAGCGCTTGTCCCACAGTCTGCCATCACCCCTATCCATTCACCCCTCTGATTATATTTGAGCCATTGATCTCCCGCCAGATCCGATGGCGGCGCGTAATCGCAAATCGCAAAGCGCCCAATCCCGTGTTGTTGATCCTCCCTATTTGCGAGCCCCGATTGAATATCAACCATTCATCCATTCGGATTCGATGGTCTAGATTAATCCGTGCCCTGCTCATTTTCCCCCATCTTTCTCCCCTTCCGATCAATCTTCACCATCGATTCCCCGCCAATCCAACAGCCCTGGCGTAATCGCAAGTTCAAATCTTGGAGCTTGGCCGCCTGCCTACCCCCGCTGCGATTGAACCTCCACCATTGATCTCAATTGATATAACAGCTCTTGTTCATCCCGCCCATTTACTTACCCCTTTTACCTTCTCCCCCCCTTTTGAATCCTAACCGTTCGCCCTATAGATCTAACGGCTAAGATCAAACCCGCCTTTGACTTTCCACCGCCTATCCGCCAGTGCACTTTCCCATTTCGCGCTCCACCCTACGCTGTCTGATCTTCCACCCCTCCATCCAACGGTCAACATGCATATCGCGTTATTTTGGCATATGGGCTTTAACGCTCCAAAGTTACGCGATGAAGGCGGTTTTATTTTGCCACGTGTCTTGCAGCGACGTATATCGCATTTTTTTGGGAAAAAGTTTAAAACCACTATAAAGCAGCGCGACACCGGTGGTTTTCCTCCTAAAACCATTTTCCTTCCCTTTTGCTCCCGTAGCCTTAGTCATTAATCACAACCGTCCATTTGATCAGATCTACGACCCATATCGTATCACGTCTCCACCACATTTCTTCCATCGGGCTTCCATAGAGCTCCATCTAACAATCCCCACCGTTGATCTCCTACTGAGATCCAAAGGCTCACAGTTAATCGCCCTCCACCTGTCGGGTCCCACCATCTAATGCGCCCGACTTTCATTCATTTTCCTTGTTTTTCTTTGTAAATCACCCAAACGTAAACTTTGGGTTTCAACATTAAATCCTATTTCTTCCACTTAACCTTCTAAAAGGATTTCCCGATGGATCCTAACCATTGATATTCGGTGCCTGTTCTAATCAAACAACGCAGAACCATTTTCGCACCATACCTTCATCAGTTCATTCCTCCACCATTCTGCATGTTTCTTCCACCTGTTTTCACCTGCATTCCCCATTCCGCCACCATTCACCGACCTCCACAGAATTTTTCCACCACTCCCCTGGGTTTTTATAATTAGTTTATTGCATTTGTGCAAGGATTACAGAGCAGAAAATTCACTCTGCCTCCGCAGTCATAGCCACTGTGACTCAAAGCGCAGAGATGACCATTCAGCAGCGACAAAGTGTATCAGCAAGGAGGATTAAAGGTTTTCGAGTTTGATTTTGAAGATTTAATGCTTTAATTCTGTGTTCAAAGGATAAAAACACAGTTAGAGATCATGAAGAGAATTAAGAGGCCTAATAAGGCCTAAAGAGCACATGAAATAAGCCATATATGTGTTTCAAAATCAGCAGAACATGTTTTCTCCAGAAAGGACACCTCCTATAACGTTCTCCATGCCTCCTCGAGCCCTTAAATAGTCATTACACAGACAGAAGTTTCTATAGATGTCAGGACACTAGTTATGGAAGTATTGAGACCTACAAACCTTTTATCCATGTTACTTATTTCAGAAGGCTACACAGAGTACCAAACAGCCAGAAGGACTTCAAAGAACACATCCGAGGTCAAATATCGACCTGACAGAGACTCCCAGGCCATACTACAGAGGACATACAGCGATTAAGCAGAGTGGGCTCGACCTTCTACCTCCACTCTCTCTTAATGAGTCAATTTAATTCATATCTACTCCTGTTATTTCATTCTCCTATAAGAACTCCCGAAGAACATATTGTAAGGGTTGTTGTGGTTGTTGTTGCTGTTAGTGTAGGGATTCATTCAAATTTTAGAACTGTTATTGGGGGAGAGTAGCTGAGTAGTTTGTAATTTAGTAGGCTGGGAGGAGAAAGTTTGGACTATATCATCCATTGAGCTCAGTGTATGTGACTAGTTTTGCACATCAATTAATCAAGTAAATTTCACAGGATCCTGGTCTATATTACGGGTGATGTTTCTCTTATCGCATTTTATTATTTCATTTAAATCATACTGTCCATTATTCTCTGATAAGAATCAGTAAATCAGGCTGTGGATATACCCCTGCATGGTACCCTAATTCCCACTACTCTTACTGTCTTTGATGTTTTCTTTTTAATGTGTATCTGAGAGAAAATTCATGTAATTTAACTAGTCAAAGATGTTGGTCTAGCCCATGCTTACTGATGTGTGAATTCAGAGCTTGTTGCTTAGATGTTCTTGTTGGGTTTAAGCTGGAAGAATTGGGATACTAGGGATTTAGTGTAAGCCCTGTCCACTGGGGTCCTTTTCCAACAGATTGGCCTTTCTAAGATCTCCTGAGCTAGTGTCAAAAGCATTGAAGGTTAAAGGCCCTTCTCTGATCTTAGGCCTTGCTCTGTGTTAAATATTATCTCTATTTTTCCCTTGAGATTATGCTGAAGCAGGTCTGGAGTTAAATGACCTCTGACCTGATCTTAAGCTACTCTTTGTGTTTTCAATGAGAGTTGCCTTTGAGTATGTCTAAGCAGGTCTAGATTTAAATGATATCTGACCTGATCTCCAGATTGAAATCGGGTTTCTTTCCTTCTTTCACCTTCACTCCTTATTGTTCCATTCCACCATCTATCTAAAATATCCTTTAGTATAGATGACTTTCCCTATGAAAGCCTTGGTTAGTTTCTATGCAAGTAATCCCCTTTCATGACTCCATAGCCCAATGGATTGCCACTTTCTTGACCTATCTTCTTTTTCAAAAATATCCTGCTACTTTGTTCCTTTCATCCCTTATAACCTTCTCAGTTAATGATCTCCAACCCAACAACCAAATCATTTAAACCCCCTTGTGCTTCATACTTAGCCTAATACCTCATTTTGAGCTTTCAAAGATATATATCATTCTTTTCTTCTATGGAGAGATCCCTCTCCGGGTCCAGGAGGGCTAGATCTTAGGATCCCAAAGCAGTTTTGATGTTGTCTAGTCTTTTGGTCTTGCCAATCTGGCCAAAACACTGGAACCCCAACACCAGTCATCCACCTAACATGTCACTCGTTCCCACTAATATTTCATAGAGAAAACACCCTTGATGCATACACAGGCCTACATCCATGCGTTTGGGAGCCTTTGGATGCACGCATGAGCCTATAAGCCACCATCCATGGACTAAATTGCCCATAATTGTTCCTGCGTCTACAAGATTTAAGGCACTTTTTAAACCTGGAATCCTGGACACTGCCCAAAACCCCTTGTAACTTCCAGGAATCATCAACACCAGTAAACCAAAACTTGGCTCCAGAACTAAGCCTGAATATCCCAAACTAGGATTGACATTATGTCAAACACATGGCATGAATATAGTCTACAGGTATAGGATACAAGATATATCATAAATGATTGAAATAACTTATGAAAAATTACAAGAAGTATCACCACCTTCTTCCTTAACCAGATATTACATCAATTAGGTCTTGCATCCATCATTTTAACAATAGCAAGTAAATACATGAAATAACCATGACATGAACCAGTCATTTAAACATGCTTATAATGAGCATAAAACCATGGAAACTAAAATGAGGATAAAACCATTAAATCCACATAATTATAGATACAAAATCAAGAGAAATTAGCTTCCATTAAACATAGGCAAATACTGACCAGGTTCGGGACTTCCACATTCCACTTGACCATAGACATGGCTGAGCCAAATATCTCTTCATCCAGTCACCCCCATGCCATATTTGAAGCATGAATGTGGGATCTCATGGTTAAACTCATCCAAAAACACAACCAAGGGAATATAGAGGTTAAACAACCTCCACCCTCACCATACCGTGATCACACCCAAATGGTGCTCTGATCACAAAACCGAGCACAACATGGAAATTCCATCTAGAATCAATCACTATCCTCGAGAAATTTTATGTCTTGTTGCCTCTCATACTTTACCTTAATACAATCCTGGATCACTAGGCCCTAATCCGAGACACCTCCCTCATTCTTTACTGTGTATCCTGCCAAAACCAATCAAGGGATTCCTATGCCTTTAGTAATGAACCTTGAGACCACCTCCACGCCGGATTCTGTATCCATCTGTAAAATCCATATCTCAAAGCCGAGATCAAAATCCAAACACATCATGGCATCCGGGAAAGGCAAGGAAAGGTTGAAAACCATTTTCATAACCTAGAAAAACCATGTCGTCGACAGCAAAATAACCAAGTATGAACATGCATAAACCATGCATGTCCAAACCATCTAGGAAATCACACATGCAATACGTTACCTAAAAGTATTACTGCTGAAGCTACTAGATCCTACTTTTCCTTGCTTAATCTTTGCTTTCCTTTCCTTTCTTGTCCTTCCTTTGCTTGATTCCTCCTCCTTGGCACAATGCTAAATTTCTCCAAGAAAACTCAGAGTATCCAAGAGTGAGAGAGAGAAAGAGATAATAATGAGAGAGCTACAAAATTGAACTAACAAAAGGTTACCAACTGATCTTCAAAATCCTTTTTATTAATGAGGCATCTATTTTCTTCATTTTCCATTATTTGCCTTCATTTTCATACTCACATGGAACTTGTGACCTCTTAATTTCATTTTCTCCTATTTTCATTTATTTTCATTATAAATGTGCCAAAAATATTGTTTTCCTCTTTAATTCCTTTTCCTTATTTTGGCTTGATGGGGTCTAGACCTTGGTTCAATGTGACTGCGCATTCCAAAAAAACCCACTATTACCAGCCCTTTCGGCAACGATCTGCTTGCGCATATCGAAGTCTCACCCAAGGTAATATAGGGAGATGCTAGAACTAGGTTTCTGCATCCATAGGGATTGAGGATCATGGCTTTAGGATTTTTCCTTCTTAACAGAGCTCTGCAGGCCAGATCTATCAATATTTATAGCTTCATTCAACACATATGTTGAAATTACTCACAGACTGTTTGATATTACTTATTCATGCATTAAACAAAGTAAATAATCGTAGAAAAAACTGTGCTATTCAGTTACATATCAAAACCATTATTCAGCATAGATATTCAAAAACAATAATTAAAATCAAAACACCTCAATATAACTTAGATATTTCTCAACAAGTCTGTCATTACTAGTGACATCCTTCTCTTACATTCACTTTCCACCCTACGCACATAGCTGCAAGGGTCTATGCACACAGTTGTAGAATTCCTAATGTCTTTGCGCACACAGCTGCAGGAGCCTTTCCTCTAACCCAAAACACAGACTTTGATTCAAAACAATCTTACATCCAAATGCATCATTCAAGCCTTTCATGCCTTTCTATTACTTCTATTTAGACTCCTTATATAAGTTTATTATTTACAATACCATGGTCTAAAACCATGGGCAGAGTCCAACGTTTAAAAAATTTCCTATCCCATTACATAATAAGGGGCTTTGACCCACCCCAAAGCCCCTAATACTCAAAATAGACTCTCTGCTATGTACTCCACTCCCCGATCTGCAGAGTCTTTCTCTTCTACTTACTTCGTGGGGATCCCATATCCAATAGGCCCCCAACACAAAATTGTGACTTTTCCTGAGTCACAACGAATGTGTGCCATCAATATTTGTTCTGATGCATCTCAAGGCATCATTCAATGGTGGAACTGCTTCAGTGAATTGTTCCTCAAATTCGTTGATTTCTCTAAGCAGCGTCTTTGTGAAATTCTTGGATGCTTTCTGCTCCAGTCCTATTTGCACCTCGTGCAAAGTTTTCAGCTTATGCTCTATAGTTTGGGAGAGCTGAGTGGCCTCAAATTCCTATAGCTTTATCTTCGCTACAAGTATATCCTCCTTCCTACACAACAAAACAACTTGCTCTTGCAAATATTTACCTTCTTTGAGACAGTTAAGTCACTGCGTTAGTACTAAGGTCTTCGTAGTGAGGACCATACATCTATAATTTCTCTAAATACAGTCACTCACTCCTGTATGTAAGACTCAATATGCTCTATGGTCGATTTTAGCTCTGCAGCGTGCTGCTCTCAAATTTTTGGCGGGGTGGAAACCTATAATTTCATCTGCAGCTAGACAATTTTCATCTCCATTTATATACAAACTTCATCAATTTTAGCCTTAGAGTCCTTAACACTTGTGGCCATCTTGGCTAATTTTTCCTCAGGCGTAGCTGTAGCCTGAATCTCAAGCTCTGGTAGCTCGTTGCACGCCTTGGAGATAGCTTCCTCCAATTTCTGCCATTATGTTGCCTCAACCTCGCGTTCTTAGACAACCCTATGTTTTTCGGTAGCCATGATGTCTCACTCCTGTTGGACATCCCGAATAATTATAAGAGCACGTTATTATCTGATCTTTAATTCCTCCTCAATTCCCTGGTGGAATGTATGCAGAGCCTATAATGGCATCGTGGCAAGGTTCAGCTATGTGTTCTGCAAAAGGATTTCCTACTTCCTCTGTTCCACCGTATCAAAACTCAATGTTCTTGCAGGTATAGGCACTGCATGGGTATCAGCGTTCAGTGTCATTCATGCGTTGTAATTCTTGTACTAGTTTGTGCCCCACTTGGGGGAACCACACTCACCTGCAATCTGTTCACCTGGCTCAGGTTCGCCTGAATTGTGCTCCCATGCACCTACAAGTCCTCCAAACCTTTATGGACATCTTCCATTAATTTTTTGTATTTATCTTTGATGTTGCCCAAGAAATCCTCATTGAATTGTTGCACAACATATCTTATCTCATTAATTTCCCCCTCAGTGAGGACAATTTCCATTGGGCCAGCGGAAATGTCAAATTTGACCTTCTTTCTAGCGCCACCCTTATCTGGTTTCCTACGCTTGGTGGTAAAAGGGGAGGAGGGGTTAGTTGGATATGTTCTGAGATCACCACCAATAATACCATCCCCTCTAGTCTCCAGAGTCTCTCCTTCAACTTCCTTCATAGACTTTCATATCCCTCTTCCTTATTGTGGTGGGCTTTGCACCACTCACTCTTGCCTACTTCTTACCTTCAACAAGTGGATTTAACCAATCGCTCGACCATTGGCAGATGATGGCTTTCATGTCCTCTTCTTCGACCAGTTATGACATCTCTTACCATAACCCCAACGAGATCATTCTTCACCTAAATCTAGATGTGATGGAAGTCCACTTTGAACTCTATGACTTGTCTATACTGGTCCACAATACTTGGTGATAACTAGGGAATTTTGTTAATCACAGTCCTTAAGCTCATCTCAACTCCGACCTAGAATAATTTATTGGACATAATCCTTGATGGTTCTATCGAATTCCATAGCAAAGCATATCTAGCTTCCTCGCATCGATCGGGGTCCACAATGTTGAACTGTGACCCCTCAGGTTCTCTCCACTCCATAAATGCAATGAGAAGCAGGATCCACGTGTAGTGGAACTGCTTTTCTTCACCTTGCATTACGCTAAAATCAGCGAGGAACTCAGTACATAAGTATCATGCCCAATTAAATACTATGCCCTTAGCACATCCTGTAGCTAAGGCTATTACAAACAATCATCATTCGCGATAATGGGTATCTTCTTCCCCAGCGAACACAATCATCATGCACCAAGGCAAGCAATTGGCACACACAAACATTATTCATCGGACTTCGCCTAAAGTGTGGCACATAGATCATGTTTAGTATCCATGACTATTGGATACCCTTCACCCATTTCATCAATTCTAATCTCATAACTCCATCTGGATAGGCCTGCAGTCACAAATATCTACTCGGCTCAAATTGTGGATATTTTCTCTGATCATTAAAATCCCAATATTCCATTCTTAGTTGAGGCACTTTGGCTAGTAAATCTGCTTCAATTGGCAACTCATGTGGAATCAATGGTGTGAACACCTTGTACTTTACTGCATCAGGGTCCTTCATCGGCATCTTGGCCTCTGGATTCTAGGGAGAAATATAAGGAGGAAACTTGGAGATAGGCAAAACCTCCTTAACGTCACTTTCCTCCGGTTCTTATACTTCTTCATCATCATCAGATTCTACCTCCACAGCTTTTTCTATTTGTCGATTTTGGACCCCTTAGTGCATTTTTCCTTCGAGAGTTTCTTCCAGGGCGAGGATCACATGATTGGTTTCTTGGGTTTTGCAGTTGGAGCCGCACCTGTGGTCTGCTGTCTCAGTGACCTCATCCCTTTGACAGTTGCAGGTGGTGTAGTCATCATGGGGAGATCGACTCCTAGCACGAATGTGTGGTTGAGCCTAGCCTTGATCAGGGTTTCTCTAATACTTCAAAGCAATACTCTGACATGCAAGAGCTAGCTCAACTTTGTTGGAGATAAAAACTTTGGCTTCTAACACTTAGCATGCAAAGTGTTCAAATAGGGAGCGGGATCCTTGATTTATACAAAAATTTTCAATTCAAACCGCATCATCGCCTTTAGATACTCTTCATAAATGTGAATTTTGCAGAATATATGCCCATTAATTACATCCCTCCTGCTCCTTTTAATGACCAAGTCATTGTCTACTGATTTTTTTCTATTCCAACAGCCACTTTCTAGGTGACATTCGCAAGACTCGCTCCTTCAGCACAGTCCTGCCTCCCTTGGTGCAGTACCTTCCAACTTCACTTGCATTTATGTCTTCACATTTTTTTTTTACTTCGATGAAGACATCATCCAACAGAATCATTTCTCTTAATGTGCACCTATCCACCTCGGCACCCACACATCTCCCTCCCCAACACAATTTTGTTGGTCGGGTCGTTCCAAGCAGACTGTGGACAACATTCCCAGGTCAACCGCGTTGCCCAATAAGGCTATATCAACATTCTCAACTCCTTAGTGATTCAAAATACTCTTGCCTTAACTTCTTGGATATCCTCATTAATACACTCCCATCCATTAGTGCAGCTATATGTCAATAGGAATCTTTCAATTGTATCGTCCCAATCCGTAGTTCCATGGCGTAGTTCAGTTTCAAGATACCATTACTGAGGGATCATCTTCAAGGAATGAAGAACATGTGCACCCATTTTGGCTAAGGTTTTGTACCCAAAGCTACAGTTCAGTGAGCTAAATGCTCACACGAATCCTTCTGGCCATCATACTTCTCCTTGATATTTATATCAACATGACCAAACTTCAGCCTTATCAACTTGCATAACTCCATCCATCCTCCCAGACTTTCTCTGGGTGCGCCCCACCAGCCAGCTAGAGTGGACCTCAATGCGAAGTCCAAAGCTTCATACCTCTATTCCTTCGGCACTTTTTTCTCAAATTCTTCCAAGAACAAGACGACATTCCCTGTTCTATCATAAAAGGGCAAGTCGCACACTTCTGATCTGAAACAACGCAGACACTTTGTAATGATGTTACAGCATTTAGTGGTTACTTCATGTAAGTGATTATGTTGATGCCCCAACTCCTCATCCCAATTAGAAACACACGAACTATCGCACTCCTATCATATTCTACCATTTTTGGTGGGATTAATCTTGTTTTCATCCTGCACAATAAGATTATAACTCTGATCTATCCGAGCATCCCCATACTCATGCTGGATAGGCTCTATATACCATGCACATTCTAAAGAATCCAATAGCCCAACAACTTAGGCTCCATTATTTTCAAAGATCATCTGCCTATTATTCAGGTTTATTATAGCATTCATGTCGTAAGCCCAATCAAATCCCAACAATGCAGGATAAGGGTTACTATCATCAACAATAATGATGACCTTGAAATCGACCAACATGCTTTCTCCATCAATATCCACGTGGATTCCCTGCAATTGCCCCATAGTAATGATCTTCATATGATTTTCCATCTGCATCTAAATTGGAAACCATTGCAGCTTTGGCCCTCCCATCCGTTCCCATGTTTTCTTTAGCAAAAAATTGGCATCTTATCCTAGATCCAGAATGACTTGATCCATATGATATTATCTGATATGCGCATTTAATCACATTTCCTGGCCAGTTTGCTTCTTCTTCTTGTACACTTTATTTACTACGTGATGTTCCAGTTGCAGATTTTTCTTGCCAATGCAGTTATCTATCAGTTTCTATAGTCCTTCTACGGTCTTCTGGTCCGTTAACAACTTCATACATGTATACAAAAAGGATGCCAAGATAGACTTATCAGCTTCCTTTACTTCAGCATTCTCCTCGGGCTTCTTCTTCACTAGAACTAGTTGCCTCTGCACGAAAGCAGGCGAAGCTTTAGGACTCATAATGGTCTTCCTTGCTTCCATAAATGTCTCATTCTCACACTGCACATTGAATCCAACATTATTATCTTCTTCTTTCCTTATCCATGTCTCTGTCACATTATTTTTTCCTTCTGTGCAGTCCCTTCTGGTACTCATACAATTCTGGGTTAATATGTTAACGCTTGGATCTGCCTGGCACGGATCAAACCTCATCATTTGGATATTCTAAGTTGGTTTCTTGCTACACTTCTCCCACATTTTAGCTAACAAAATGGGACACTCTCCAATTTCATGACGAAATTCTTGGCAATACTTACAAGAAGCTACGGTAGGATTCTGGAAATCCCTTGCAAAATGTTGAGTTTGTCTGCAATTGTAACATATGACCTGCCCTTGTCCACGACCAGCAGTTCCTCCTCAGCCACGACCTTGGCCTTGTAATTCTCCTCGCATTACTTATTCATGCATTAAAAAAATTAAAAATCGTACAAAAGACTGCACTATCCATTTATAGAACAAAACCCTTATTCAACATAGATATTCAGAAACAGTAAGTAAAATCAAAACACCTCAATATAACTCAGATATTTCTCAACAAGTCTTTCATTACTAGTCATATCCTTCTCTTACATTCACTTTCCACCCTACACACACAGCTGCAGGGATTTGTGCACACAGCTGCAGGGATCTGTGCACACAGCTGCAGAATTCCTAAGATCTCAGTGCACACAGCTACAGGAGCCTTTCCTCTAACCAAAAACACAGACTCTGATTCAAAATAATCTTACATCCAAATGCATCGTTCAAGCCTTTCATTCCTTTCTATCACTTCCATCTAGACTCCTTATATAATTTTTCCATTTACAATACCACGGTCTAAAACCATGGGAAAATTCCAACGTTCACAAAAAATTCCCATCCCATTACATAATAAGGGGCTTTGACCCACCCCAAAGTCCCTAAGACTCAAAATAAAATATGCGCTATGCACTCCAGTCCTCGATCTGTGGAGTCTTTATTTTTTGCTTACTTCACGGGGATCCCATCTCCAACACCTTTTCCTTTGCCATTTTCCTTAGTCATAATTGTATATCCAATGATGCCTACTAGGATATTTTTCCCAACATTCAGCTTGAAATAAGTGTCCCTTGTGGTCTTATTTTTTCCTTTATTAACTTTTTATTACATTAAATATTTCCCATGTCAATTACAGAACCCTCTCCCTTGGGGAACACCATCCTTGGTGTTAAACCACACCTACACCTCAGAAAAACTGCTAACAAAGAAACATATTTCTCATGGAGCTTTATAACTTAGCTCAATGCAATATTTACAATGAGTGACCTACTCAAAAGCAAAACCATGATAACATGACCATATAACATCCATACCGTTTATTGTAGCTTTATGACTTAGCTCATGGTTATATTTACATATATATACATAACTACATATACCACCAACATCATCAAAAAATATGCCAAACAAATACCAAACACCAAACCAAAACTGCTTTGCCTCAACCAACAAACAATGAAGGATACATGGCCCAAAACTGATTTGTTATCTCCCATGTAGCTTTATCAAGACCAAATTGCTTCCATTGCACTTTAACTTGCTCGATGGCTCTGTTCCTGAGCATGAGTTTCTTCCGCTGCAATATGCACTAAGGTTCCAACTGGAATTCTCCTTCTTGATCCACCTGTAATACAGACCAATCAATAATATGATCAACATCCTTTATATACCTTTTAATAAGTGAAACATGAAACAAAAAATGGAATTTGACTGTTGGAGGTAGTGCAAGTTGATATTACACTGGTCTAATCCTCTTAAGGATCTCAAAAGACCGGCAATACCATGGTGCTAACTTGGCACACGATCTGATGCTCAAAGAGATCTTCTTGGGATTTATGTGCAAATAAACATGCTACCTGACCTAAAACTCCTTAAATACCATGTGTCGGTCTGCATGACTCTTTTTTTTTGTCTTGTTTTTCCTTTATATTCTTCTATATAACTTGCATTTCATGTTCCATGTTTTCCAACATGTCCAGCCTATTAACACCCTCTTAACTTGATCAGTCCAACTGATAGGGGTATTACAACTTCGCCCATACAATTCTTCGAAGGGACTCATACCCAATGACTCTTGATACCCGTTCTTGTATGAAAACTAAACCAATGGTAGATACTCTTCCCATTTCCATTGTTGATGCATCACATACATCCTCAACATTTTCTCCAAGATCCTATTGACCCTCTCAATATGTCCATCTGTCTGTTGAAGGCAAACTCAGTGCCTAATACTGCAAATAATTCCTTCCATAACTTGGAATTTAACTTTACATCCTTGTCTGACATGATATTCTTTGAAACACCATGCAATATAGCTATGTCCCTGATGAACATTTGTGCTATATCACTAGTTGAATAAGTAGTCTTCACTGGAATGAAGTGTCCAAAATTTTTCAACCTGTCCACAACCACCATCATAGAATCATGATGTCTCACTATCCTTGACAACCCTGTGATAAATTCCATGGAAATGACCTCCCATTTCCATTCCTGAATCGCAGTAGGTTGTATTAGACGACCTGGATGCCTACATTATGCCTTTACTTGATGACAATCCAAACACCTAGCCACTAACTTTGCTACATCCCTCTTCAGGTTCAGCCAATAATAGAATCTCTCCACTACATTCAATGTCTTCTAATAGCCTGGGTGACCTAAACATGGTTTCGCATGAAACTCCCTAATATCAACTTCTTGAGCTCACCACTGCCTGGCTCATATATGATGTCTCTAAACCTGACCAATCCATTCGTCGTAAGACAATAGTCCACATCCCATATACCTGTACCTATACCTGTACTTGTAGCTGTAGTTGTACATGTACCTAGACCTGTACTTGTACCTGTATCACTACTTGTACATGTACCTGTACTATGTTGCAATCTGTGCCTAATCTCCATATACCTTACATCCTACTGACCTGCCTGCAAGATCCTATCCTGTAAATATGTCCCATAAGAGCTCATAGTTGCAATGTGATTTACATCATCTACATGCTAAGAGCATCTACGACCCTGTTATATTTACCTTTGATGTACTTGATCTCAAAATCAAACTCGTTGATTGTAGCCAACCATCTAGCTTGCTTGGAATTCATATTCGGTTGGTCAAACAAGTACCTCAACCCACTATGATCACTCACTAGTACAAAGCTCCTGCCAAGAAGGTAGTGCCTCCACATCTTCAGTGCATGTATGATCGTTGCTAGCTCAATATCATGCATTGGATAGTTCTGCTCATGTTCATTTAGTTTCTATGACTCATAGCATACTGCATGTCCCTCCTGCATGAGGACTCCACCAAGACCTCTTTTGCAAGTATCTGTAAACACTATAAACTCTTTTTCTGGATCTTCTATCTTTAATATTGGAGCATGTGTGAATAACTTTTTGAGTTATTCAAAACTAGCCTCACACTCCTCTATCCACTCGAACTTCTTAACTTTCCTC
The DNA here is from genome assembly GCA_034641835.2 of Pinus albicaulis. NCBI lineage: Eukaryota > Viridiplantae > Streptophyta > Pinopsida > Pinales > Pinaceae > Pinus > Pinus albicaulis. The sequence continues at coordinate 67,402 of JAXQQM020092750.1, forward strand.
TGGAATGACGTAATCGGATAAGAAATCTATGAGAATTTCCTTATGAGCATCATGTAATAACCTACCAATCCCATGAAATATCTCACCTCGTCTACATTTCTAGGAGCTAATCACTCCATGATAGCCCTTATCTTTTCTAGATCTACTATAATGCCCCCCTTATGTCCTAAGTAATGTACCTCAGTCTTAAAGAAACTACATTTGTTAAGCTTAGCATACAACTAATGCTCTCTCAACAATATCAACACTACTGCCAAATTCTCTTCATGCTCTTCCTCATTTTTTGAATATAACAAGATGTCATTGATGAATAAAATAACAAACTTGTCCAGATAAGGACACAACACACTATTCATCAAACACATAAATATATCTGGATCATTATTCAAACCAAATGGAACTAAAAAAAACTTGTAATTCCCATACCTGGTCCTAAATGAGGTCTTGTAGATGTCCTCTTCTTTTATGTGTACCTGGTGATATCCTGATCTCAAGTCAATATTAGAGAACACTACTTCTCCCTTAAGCTGACCAAAAAAATCATTGATCCTTGTTAATTGGTACCTATTCTTGATGGTCACTTTTTACAACTGCCTATAGTTGATGCACAATCTAAGAGTACCATCCTTCTTCTTCATGAACAACACTGGTGTGCACCATGGTGATACACTTTTCTTAATGTATCATTTATCAATAATCTCTTTCAGTTGCAACTTAAATCTACCAACTCAGGTGTAGTCATCATGTGAGGTGCCTTTGATGCTGGTGTTGCCCCTGGTACCAACTCAATAGAAAATCATACTTCCTTGTGAGGTGGCAACTCTGAAATATCTATTGGAAACACATTCTGAAAATATCATAACACTAGATACTTGTTCAACACATCTACATCCTCAACTTCCTTACCTTTGTCACTAGAGATCTGAACTGCAAATAGTACACACCCTTTCCTACAACTACGCTTGGCCGCGGCATGGCTGTCACCATCCTAACTAATGTGGCTTTCTTCTTTCCCTGCGATACTCTTGGTTCCCATTGTCATCCAAACACTCAATGGATTTGTCATAGAAATCCATTTTGGTCTTATGAAGATATAACCAATCCATACCAAATAGCATATTGTATGATCTGAATGGAAATATGTTTAAGTGCGTTGCTATAGGCATACCATTTAACTCAAATGCACATGCTCTTACCCAATGGTGAAATATTTTCTTCGTATCTATAGCCAACTGCACTAACCAAGATTATTCATGCATTTCTTTTCTCAAACCACACTTATCCACCAGATCAGGATTAATATAACTATAATTAGATTCAAGTTCAATCAAAATAGAAACAACCTGGTCATGAAGCTTTCCATCCATCCCAATAATAGAAGCATGATGATCTCATGTATGTTTTCCACAGTTGCATAAATCTTAGGAATGTTGTCCTGAAAATTCCCAAATTTCTGCGCCTCCTATGCACTATATATCTGGGGTCTACCACCCTGATACTGTGGACAGACCCTCATAGGATGATCCTTTCCAAATATCCAACACTACAACGGTGTTATGCCATCACATCTAGTCTGTTGTTAGCCAAGTCCTTTCCGAGTTGCATTGAAATTATTGTAAGGAAATAGATTTTCTTTCTCACCTGCATATTTTATTCTTTCCTACTCTGGTGATTGATGAGCCTCAGTATTGCAACAAGAATTTTGCAACTCCCAAGGCTACCAACTTTAATTATCAACCTAGGGTTCGTACAAACTTAAGAGGTATCGACACTATATGTGCAGCATAAAAGTGTCCTTCTTTTGTTGATCTAATGTAATGGAGTGAATTTCATGAAATCAAAGCCTAAACTAATTATAGAAATGGAACTATTTCTTTGAAAACAAATTAATCCTAAGCAAGAACAACAATTTGTAATTGAAATCCTAAGAGCATGAATTCAAATAAAAAGGCATAATCTAATTTGTGAAAATGGGTGTCCTAAGTTTTTTTTTTTCTTCCTAAATCATTTATTTAGATCCTAGGGGTCACGATTCAAGCCTAAGAGACAAAAACCAATCTTTGGGAGAAAATCTGGTCAAGTTTACACATGCTACAAAAGTGCTACAGGAAACTCTGTTTTTGCTATAGGATAGTCTGTTTTGGAAATAACTCACCGAATGGCCAAGTAAATAAAATGAAAATGGTATGGTAAAAAACAAAATTAGTAATTAGGATGTATTAGGTATCCATTCCAAGTGTAATTTCTCAAGAATACCCCTGTTCACATGTCCTAAAAAATAGCAGAAAATTACTACTCTAAAATCTACAAATTCAAGAACTAGTGAGGTAGTTAATCTATCAAATTCCTAACCTAATCAAGTGAGATGAAATGGGGTAAATTTTTTTATTAAATTTAACATCATTATGACCTAATCCAAGTGGAATCAATTCAAATGGATCACATTAACCCCTTCTAAAAAATATCAGGAATTCACTACTATTTCTCTACAAGGCATTTCTAGCAATCTTATATTCGTGAACTAGTAACCAAATCCAAGTAGCTTAATGATTAAGATGACCTTAAAAAGTTATTCTAAGGATGAATAATGCTTTTGAACCTATATAAAACCTACAAAATAACTCACATAAATCATTTAACTCAATCCTACAACAAGAAAATAAACAATACTAAATACAGAAATATGCAAAATAGAAATAAGAGATGCATGTGAATAAGAAAGGAAAAGAACATAAATAAATTTTGCAAGAGGACTTTGAGACTCTTGGGATGGAAAAGCCCAAGAAGGACTCAGATTCCTATGGAAGAAACCAAGCCTTATAAGCTAAAAATGTCACCAATGTTCATTATTGAATCAGTCCAAGTACATCCCTGCAAGAAAAGAAAGTGGAGATGCTAAACAACACGTTTTCTCCACAATAAGACTAAAGAATGCATGCCCCTAGAGGCAAATTCGAATTGGTAGCTATGAAAAATGATGAGGAATAATTATCCTTGAAAGGAGGAAGCTTTCCCCTCCAAAATCTCTCAAATAGTGGATCTGGTTCCCAACACTAGGAGTTTGCAGTAAATGACAAGGAACACATTCCTAGATTTTCTCAATCATCGAAGTTCCAAATTATCTCCAGAATTTCTCAATGATTTCGTGATATTTTTTTCATTTATTTTCCAATATTGATCCTCCAGTTGTATGGATAAAGTCCCTAAATTATCTCCTCCTCCAAATCTTCATATTCTTCCCAATATTCTCACAATATTCTACAAAAATAAAAAAAATATTAGACACAAATATGAAATTATCTCTAAACCTTCCTAAGAACATATTAAATCTCAAAAAAAAATTATTAAGTGTACAAGAAGTGATTTAATTTATCTTTTATGTTCCTAAGAAAGACTATATGGGCCTTAATTTATGTCTAATTTAGAGGCCCGTTTGTGGCCATATTCCCTTAGCTTTATCATTGCCTTTCAAATCACAATTAGGCTCAATTTTTTTGTTTTGAATGCTCATAAAAATGCTTCATATTTCGAATGGCCTGATCCATTGATTTAGGCTCATCGAACTCATTCCAGTCTCTATGTGCTGCTAGAAATCCACTGATAAATGTTTGGATCTTATCCTTTTCCTACTTGAGGTAAGGCACATATCTCAACAACTATAAAAACCTACTTGTATACTCATCATTTGTCATGGAACCCATATGAAAATCATAAAACTCCTTAGCCCTAGCATCTTAGTACCTCTCTGATAGATACTTCTTTCAGAATAAACTCTCAAAATTACTCCAAGTCAACTCCTCCTCATAGATGACCCTTACATTCTTTACATATTCCCACCAAATGTATACTTTACCCTTGAGACTGAGTGTGGCTACCATGGCTTTCATGTTTTCTGAATAGTCATGAAATCTAAAGTACTTCCTCATACTTAGCAACCATGTCTTTGCATCCTATGGTTTCTTCATCTCTCCATCAAAACTCGGTGGCATTTATTTCTTGAACTCATCCGGAAAGTACCCTTTTTCACTCCTCCTTTGAGGATGATAGTGATGACGACCATGATGCCTATCAGAACTAGAGCTAGAATGGTACCTATGTCTATCACCTCTCCTATCCAGAGTGTCCAAGAAGCTGCCATCTCTAATCATATCATCTCTAATAGACTTGTAACCACCAGGATACCTACTTCCATATCCAACATTAGTTACATCCTCCTGTCCATAACTGATTTGGAGTGGCCCCTGTCACTCCAAATCTGAAAAACTCTAAAGGATTGTTGCATTTAATTTTTCTTGTCTTTCTTGTGCTTGTATGATTCTATCATTTTCTGCCTTACAACCTCTTATCTCTTCCTTCAAACTTCTCAGTGTATCTTCCAAATCAAATGAATGTCCAACACCATTCATCTCATTGGATTCATAAGGGGAATCCTTGTATTCTACCATCTTTGATTTCTTCCAGCAAGGCATCTTGTGTCAGCTTAAATCAAATCACAATAAACCAACATACCTTAGCATAATTTGGGAAGGATACATCCTGCAAGATCAACCAACTAGCATAATACATGTATATACATAATCATAATTTCATATAAACTTGTAACATATGGCATATCAATGCATAAACATTATTCTATTTAGATTCCAGTCATCAATGCATGATCATACCAACTACACATCATGACCCAATGCATGACAACCTCAACCATACCAATGTAAATTTGACCACATGTACCCACCTAACATGTATAACCAGTCATATGCTCATGAATACACACTAACAACAACACCATATGCCCTTCCATGGTGACACCACCTCCACCATGACCAACATAACACGGATGCAACAAGTACATAGGCCATAAACTAAGAAACACATACACGACTGACATGAGTACATGATGATGACAAGCTTGAAAACATCATAATTTTCCCGAGGAGAGTGCAACCATGCTCTAATACCACCTATAACGCACCACTCCCATAAGGCCTACCTAAGTAACTGGCCAACTGGGGCAAACATGAGATGAGAGGTCATTAAGACAGATTCAATCTCCTTGGTGACCTTAAGGAAGCATAATCGAAGAAAAAACCATAACACATACCTTTAACACATGCTACAGGACCCCTAGAGGTTATCCCAGTCATCCACCTGACCTGTCCCCGGTTCCCAATGATATTTCAAAGAGAAAACCCCCTGAAAGCATCCATAGGTATACATCCATGCGTCTTAGAGGTTCTGAACGCATGCATGAGCCTGTAAGCTAGTGTCTAGGGACTAAATTTCCTAGAACTTTGCCTACGTATGTGGGACTTAAGGAAATGTTTAAGCCCAGAATCCCAGACACTGCCCAAAACTCTGTGTAGCTTCCAGGAATCATTAAATACACAATGACAACACTAGTAAACCAAAACTTGATTTGAGGACTAATCCTGACCATCCCCAACCAGGACTGACATTCTATCAAACACTTGGCATGAAAGTAATCTAAATGTATAGGATATAAGACAGAGCATAAATGACTGAAATCACTTATGAAACGTTACAAGAAGGATCACCACCTACTTCCTTAACCAGATATTACATCAATTAGGTATTTCATCCATCATTTTAACAATAGCAAGTAAATACATGAAATAACCATGACATGAACCAATCATTTAAACATGCATATAACCAGCATAAAACCATGGAAATAACAGTGAGAATACAACCATTAAATCCACATAATAATAGGTACAAAATTAAGAGAACTTAGCTTCCATTAAACATAGGAAAATACTGACCAGGTTTGGGACTTCCATAGACATGGCTGAGCCAAATATCTCTTTATCCAGTCATCCCTATGCCATATTCCAAGCATGAATGTGAGATTTCATGGATAAACTCATCCAAAAACACAACCAAGGGAATCCATAGTTTAAACCACCTCCAACCTCACCATACGGTGATCACACTGAATCGGTGCTCTGATCACAAAACCAAGCAGAACATGGAAATGTCATCTAGAATCCATCACTGTCCTTGAGGAATTTTTCATCTCCCTATCTCTCAGGATTTACCTCTCTCGAATCACTAGGCCCTAAACTAGGACACCTCCCTCAGGCTTTATCGTGTATCCTGCTAAAATTGGTCAAGGGATTCCCTGGCCTTTGGGAATGAACCTTGAGACCACCTTCACCTTAGATTTTGAATCCATCAGGAAAATATATAGCTCAAAACTGAGATCAAAATCCCAACACACCATTGAATCCGGAAAAGGAAAGGAATTGCTGAAAACCACTATCGTAACCCGTCAAAACCATGCCACTGACAGCAAAATAACCAAATACCAACATGCATAAACCATGCATGTCCAAACTAGCTAGGAAATCACACATGCATTATGTTACCTGCAAGTATTCTTGTTGAATCTACTAGATCCTTCTTTTCCTTTCTTAATCTTTGCTTTTATTTCCTCTCTTGTCCTTCCTTTGCTTGTGTCCTCCTCCTTGACATAATGTTGAATTTCTCCAAGAAAACTCTAAGTATCTAAAAGTGTGAGAGAGAGGGATAATAATGAGACATATCCAAAATTGAATTGAAAAAAGGTTACCAATAGATCCTCGAAATCCTTTTTATTAATGAGGCCACTCTTTTCTTCATTTTCCATTATTCTCCTTCATTTTCCTCCTGACATGCAACCTGTGACCTTTTACATTCCTTTTCTCATATTTTCATAAATAAATGTACCAAAACTATTTTTTGCCTTTGTTAAACACACACATGGTGTATGAGAAGATAAAACACACAAATAGGAAAGATAGGCATTCGTTGTTTTTATATTATTTACCATAGATGTACATTTATAATACAATGGTGTCACTCTTGGATTCATCTTCCAAGGTCACTTGGACTCCTTTGTGATTGTTCGCCTTCCACACCTACCCATAGAGGATTAGGTGTCCAAAATTCACCCCCTTAATCCGAAGGGGTATGTGTGAGTCCAAGAAGAGATTTGTAATACAAATCTGCAAAGTATGCATGGCATCACTTAGGCTGAATCAACTTTCTGAAATGTTGGCATAAAGAGGTGGTTTAAGAATGACCACCAACACTGGAACGCAACGCTTACTGTAGTTCCTGGAACTCTTCCAAAACTGGCAAGAAGCTGAGGGCTTCTACTAGAGGAAGTGTCCCTCATATTTGAAGAGGGAGACATTCAACCTAGAACAAGGGAGGTCTACAACCCATGATGGTTTAAGGATGACCACCAACTCTAGAATGCTTGATGCATTTCTCAAAACTCTACCAAGGCTAGCAAGAAGTTGAAGTCTTCTGCTAGAGGAAGTGCTCTGAATTCTTTGAAAAGGAAGAATATGAACCTCACATGGATGGTTTAAGGTTGTCCACCAACAAAATGCATGCTCATGGGAATCTGTGTCTCTAGCTACAACTCGGAATCTGGAATGACGAACTATGGCTCAGGCTCGCTTGAACTGATGTGTCTCTGGCTACAACTCTAAATCTGAAATGAGAGATTGTGGCTCAGGCTCACTTGATGTGGCTTCGAAACTTGTATATGACCACCATTTTCCCCCCTGACAAGTACAAGGTGAGATGATGGCGAAAACTCAACTGCAAGTTTGTTCAATATTCTAGAACAAGTTCTGACATGTGACTTAAAAATCTTCCTGGCTGTTGGTGCCCATTTCCAAGAAGCGATCCATCCAAGATGAATCTTTGTTCTTGCAAGAGGCTTGTTTCTGAAGCATCTGTGTGAAGAGTGGGTGTGCCGACCACAGTGCTTGAATGAGTGAAGATCAAAACAATGATATTTCATATGGCCAACGTGATCACAATGTTGGCATTTTTTAATTTTTTTTTGTCGTTGTTGTGGAAGAGGAGTAGGATCTGGAACAGCTGAAGGTGAACTGTCATGAAGAAATCCAGCAATATGAAATTTTATGGGCTTGGAGTAGTCTGGAATATGAAATGACAACTCCTTTTCATATCTAAGACTAGTTATATGCTTGTTATGAACAAGCTCTTCCCAAGGTCTGATGATGGGCTTGGGAAGTGCAAACTGAATTGCTGCATCTGCATGAAAATCTGCTCTTGTACAAGGAACTGAATGTGAATCGACTGCAAATTTATATTTTTGCTGCTGATGGGAGTCCCTCTTAATTTTCTAAACAGAAATAAGTTCAATATGATGACTTCGTTGTTTTAATTCTTCTTGCTGAAGCTGAGATTCAAGCTGCAGAAAATCAGTCTTTTCATGTGCATTTTGTAAAAAAGTATGAATTTCTGAGAGAGAGTCTTTGCTTATTCGGATTGTGTCATCAACAGTCCATTGTATAAGGGTTTTGAGGAACTCTAATACTTCATGAAATTTGGCCATTTTCTTATCACAACTATGATGAAGATGCTCAATAATCCTAATCGAGGCTAAAACAAAAGCCTAGCGTTATTCCAAAATTTGAGAAATTTTACCCTCTTTCTCAATAGTTTGAAATTTAAATCTTATGAAATTTGGAACTCTTTGGAAAATAAATTTCTTTTGATTATTTATAGAAAGAGGCCTCATACATTTCTTTTACACCGACCTTTAAATATGTGCGCAAAAACTTTGACAAAACTTCAAATACCATTACATAGCATACACCATTTCTATAAAACACATTTCTTATCTTCCTCTGGGCTCTAAAAATAAGAGGAACTATACTATGCAACATCCCAAGAGAGTAAAGATCAATGCACATGGAAAAACGTACTCACTGGAGAATACCTCCCATGTATATAATAACTTCAATTCAGGATTAAACTGCTCTACTCTAATCCGTTTCCAGGCACGCCCCTCCCAAACCGATTTCCCTTGTTGATTCTTCTCACGCTGCCAGTTTTCAAAAAAATTGATTAATGTTGTTATGCAGACCTCAAAGGGATGGTGGAGGGTGGTTGGTGCAATTTGGGGCACCTGCAGTTGGAATTGGTGAAGGCAATCCTGAACAGATCGCGTAGCAATCTGGGGCTCCACGATTTTGAATTAGGGCACCCAATGATGAAGGGATGCCAATGCTAGTTGCAGCAACAGGGTTTGCAAACGGCCCAAGCAATGATCGAATCTTGCGGGAACAAAGTAACAGACCACAATCAGGAGTTGTAGCCTTAAATTATATAGAGCAGTATGCCCAGTTATTTAATTTGGATGAACTGAGGCATCCCTTGCCAATTGTGATAAAAAATGATGAAGATGAAATAAGTGAAGAAGAAACAATGAATGTCATGATAGAGAAAATGGAAATCGTACTCTACGTCGGCTACCATGCTCCCACCTGTTTCACTTCCATTTCATTTCGGAATGGTTGCACAGATCAAACATAGCGAAACATATCATGAATTGATCAATGGTGGAATGAGAAATATGGAGCTTTGAAGATGACTATTTGACTCCCCTCATGGTCTTGTCGCGCTCCCACAACACCGGTTTAGAACCATTGTGCAATCACAATCCCCTCCACCATGATTCCCTCAGCACCCGACTGCAAATACTCTACCACCACAGTGGCAGCTCTGGCTTAGGTCTCTTGCCCTATTACAAGAAGTTTTGGGGCTCAATTACTTGCATAGGTTGTTGCAAACAAGGGCATTTCTGCCTCCAGTAATCAAACTCAAGCACCAGCTGCCATTCCAAAGGTAGAGGGTGTGCGGGGGAACAAGCAAAGGAGGACTAGAAAGAGCAAGAACATTTAGGAGGAATCAGATGATTGTGTTATTATTGGACAACTAGACAGGGTAAAACCAGCTTGTAATCGCAATGTTGGACATGCTTTTGCATTTTATGAAGAAATGACTGAGGTGGAGGAGGATCCCTTGCCAAACATTGATGAAGGAGACCTTGATAATCAATTTGTGGTGGTTGAATATGTTGGGGATATATAAATTCAATCGCAAAACAGAGCACATGAGTTGCGTGCCAGATTATATGCCCAATCAACGAGATTTTAATGGAAAAAAGAGAGAGGTCTTGATAAATTGGTTGATTGAGGTACATTACAGGTTTTGGTTGAGCCGGAGACTTTGTATCTGACTACAAATATTATTGATAGATATATTTCTATTAAACTTGTATCAAGGAGCCACTATCAATTGGTAGATGTTACTGCATGGCTTCTAACTTCCAAGTACGAGGAAATTTGGGCTCCACAGATAGATGAATTTCTCGACATCTTAGAAAATAATTTTGAGAGGAAACATGTACTGGTTATGGAAAACACAATGCTCAAAAAAATGAAATTTTACCTTACATTCCCAACTCCATATGTATTCCTTTCCAATTCCTCAAAGCTGCGGGCTCTGATGAAGTGATGGAAAATTTGGTATTCTTCTTTATGGAACTGAGCTTAATGCAAAGGCCACAAATACTAGTGGCTCAAATTGGAGCAGGGTCGGAATTCTCCCGCTCTAACACCATTTTAAACACACACATGGTGTATGAGAAGATAAAACACACAAATAGGAAAGATAGGCATTCGTTGTTTTTATATTATTCACCATAGATGTACATTTATAATACAATGGTGTGACTCTTGGATTCATCTTCCAAGGTCACTTAGACTCCTTTGTGATTGTTTACCTTCCACACCTACCCATAGAGGATTAAGTGTCCAACAACCTCTTTAATTCCTTTTCCTTTTCCATTTTCCTTAGCCATAATCATATATTAAGTGATTCCCACTACAATATTTTTCCCAACATTCAGCTTGGAATAGGTGTCCCTTAAACCGTGGTCTTACTTTTTCCTTTATCAACTTTTTATTACATGAAATTTTTCCTATGTCTGTTACAATGGGAGCAATATTGATGCAAGGAATAAGAATTATATGCTACCATTTTGAAGCATTTCATGGGTTTTTTCTCAACTACCCTACCTACAACAATGAGCTCTATTACCTAGTGAAAACTATGAAGAAATGATAACACTATCTAATGTGAAAGGAGATAGTAATCCACACGGTTCATCAACCACTACAAAAACTACATGCCTAGAGTAAGCTATAAAAAACCATGAATTACAAGTGGATGGGGTTTCTATAGTAGTTTCATTTAGTGCTCAAGTATTATAAGGGAAGCACAAACAAGTTGGATGACATGCTTTCAAGGCCACCTATATCAAATATCAAAGCTTTAGGAAATATGATGGACATTGAACCATTCACCCATGATGCATGTCAAGAGGAATTTTGAGGATGTAGGCTTAAAGGAGGTGTTTCACTAGTTGCAAATCTAGAGTCAAGTGCATGATGGAGACAACACAATTGAATACAATCTCTAGGATAGCTTTTTCTACAAGCTGGATAGGCTATGTGTTCCTAAAGGTGAGCGACTAAAACTAATTAAAGAGGATCAAACCTTCAAGATTGCAGAGAATTTTGGTGTATGTAAAGAAATGGCCAACTTGAAAATGTATGTGTATTGGCCTAAGATGTAAGAATAGGTAGCTAGGTCCATAATAGGGTGCATGCTTTGTTGTACTAGCAAGCCTAGTAACATGAAATGGGGTCTATCTCATCCCTTGCATGTACCCACTCATCCTTGGGAAAGTATTTCCATGGATTTTGTTGGTTTTTTACCAATGATTAGGAAGATACATGAATACATTTTTGTGTTAGTTGATAGGTTCAGAAAGATGTGTGCTATGATACCCTGTTAAAATACCATCAATGGGAAAGAAGTAGCAACCTTGTTCTTTGGACAGGTCTCGATGCACTTTGGGACACCAAGGATAAATTATTTCTCAATGCATTTTGGACTACACTGTGAGATAATATGGACATGAAGTTAAGAGGTACACCACATTCCATCCACATGAAAATTGGAAAAGGAAAGTAGTCAATAGGATTTTTGTGCAACTTTTAACGAGTTATAATCAGAAGTATTTGAAGAATTGAGATGAAAATATAGTATATAAACATAATTATTATAATTGAGTTTTCCACACTTGTACTGGTAAGTCCCCATTTTAAACTTGTTTTAGATATTTTCCACCTTCACCTTTGGATATTGCATATGGGAAACAAGGAGAGGAGTGAAGGAGGATATTATAGGGTGATGTAGGATCATTTATTTAATTCAAAAAGACCTAAGATATCTTTCCAAAATTACTAAAGGGATTGGGTTCCCTTAATTTAATTTAATTTAAATTTATGTAATTAAACTAGGAACTTGATTTTCTAATCTAAATAGAGATCCATTTAGGAAATGTGGAATTATTCCCTCATCAACTTGTGTTATATTTTTTAATGAGAGTTGGTGATGAGATAGAGGTTTTAAGCTTATATTTTATATTTTCCTTCTAAGGAAGATTGTATCCACCTTTAGTGGATCTCAACAAAGCCATTTTATTATATATAGACAAATCTATGATCATTAGAAGATAGAAGAGAATAGAAAAAAAATAGGATATCACTAAGAGAGGTTGAAGGACCAAGAGAGGTCTGAAAGGAAGAGTAGAGAGGGCCAATTATTGTGTAAATTAGGCCATATTTTTCAAATCCTATGTTAATATAAATTATGTTAGATAATCCTCCATTGTTTTATATACTTTACTTCTGTGTTCAATTGATGTGTTTATACTATGTGAAGGATTGATTTGGTGAAGTTGCGGTCGAATGGTATAAGTGAAAATAGTCAATCCTCACAAGAAAGTAGAGTTATTAGTGAATTCTTTTTGAAAAGGAGTCTTCAGTCCATGTTTACGAGGTATCTATGGAAATACAAGTAAATGATAAAATTTGGCATGGTTGAAGCAAATTATGAACCAATGATTAGAATAACCTTGTGTAAATAATCGTAACCAGATAGAGTCTTATTACTAGTTTTAGTTGAAATTGTCATCACATTCAAGGTTTTACCTCACATGGTTCTAGCCCAATCCCATTGGTTTTGCAACCAACCACTTTTTAAGTCGAATCCCAAATTTACAATCGAAGAGTGAGTGTAGTGTTAAATCATCTAGATGGAGTAAAGATATCCAGATCCAAAGAAACATATTTGTGCAAATTCCATTCAAGGAGATTGGATTTTCATATGTGTGTTAATTAGTTTATCTAACTCAATGAACATTTGGTTGTTCAATAAGTAAAGGCACGGGAAGATCATCAGATCCTCTATAATACATCTAGGCCAATACATATATCTAGGTCCTTAGAGGGAGTTGAGTACCATGCCATCCACCAAGCCTAAATGTATGGATCATTTAAAGTGCAAACCCCACGATTTTGGGAAGCACAATAAAATTCATCCAGTAGATGAAAAGACATATATTGAGGTGAATAAATTTGGGGCAAAGCAAACATATCTAGATTGAGGTAGATACATATTTATCGAAGAGTTATTTATAATTAAAAACCATATATGGGAGTGTGAGATTGTAAGTGGTTTCCAAAAACCCCAGATGACCAAATCAAAGACTAAGCACATGGAAACTGTAGGAATTTACAGGGTAGGTTCCTTAGATCAAGAACCAAAGGTCACCGCTCAAAAACATATCACAAATTAGTACACCAGTATAATCATGTGGTTAAAACCCTCAAAGAGGGAAACAGTCCACGGCCTGAGCCAACGCGGCCACTTCAGGAAATTTATTAATATAAAAAGAAAAGTTACATATGTTTTGTTGAGCTCCAAGAATGTTATTTCTTCCACCACATTCCACTCCATTTCTTTTGTCCATTATTAATCCCAGGCTCAAATGATCAATGAAATTAGTTAAAATTGCTTTAAGAATGAATATTATGACTAACTTGCTATGTTTTTATGATTTTTTCATTGTAGTACTTTTTGAACTAGGACTAGCTATAGAATGCAGACATTCTGTAGCTAGTTGCCAATTCTGCAGCTGTCTTCATGTCTAAGCAGGTTCCAGGTGTCCTCTCAGAGAAAACCACACATGGTCGTATTCCAGATCATGCCCTCAACATTTGTTGCTCTCCACAAAGATTGAACGGAATTATGTACGTGGTTATGCACGTGGGAACTCAAACTAGGAGATAGACTCCTAATAGGACAAGGACAGTCCAGATGTCCTTAGTCATATTACGATGCCACCTTTAGAGTTCTAGTTCGATTTTAATATGGAAATACAATTATCCCTGGATTATCTCGGATTATGTTATGTAAATTTGCTATAAATGTAGCTCGAGAAACCGAGGTACAAGGTTATATTTTGGTTAGATTTTGTGTTTTACTGCTAGATTTCAGAAGTACGAAAACACTATGTTTTGAAGTAATCTCTCTTTAATGAAAAATACATCATTTCCTTGAAAGCGTTGAGTCAATATTGAAGTGGATTTCGTGCTACTCTGGTGGTAGAGGGCCCCTGCCTCCTGAGCAGCCTTGTTTATACAGTTTAGATAAGTATTTTAGTCTCGTTTTCATTTCTAGCTTAGACAAGTTTCTGAAGTTTATGTTCATAGTTGATTTCATTAATCATCACAGTTATACTTGCTCTAATAAACTCTTCCAAAATATCATTGTGATGAATAAGGCATAGCTGTGGTGTTGTAGATTTTAGTTGCATTTACTTTCATTAATTATCACAGTTAGACTTACTCTAATAAACTCTTCCAAAATATCATTATGATGAATAAGTTATAGTTGTGGTATTGCAGGTTTTAGTTGCTTGTTTATACTAAGTGTCACAGCCGGTCTTACTCAAACAAACTCTTCCAAAACATCATGAACAACGAATAAGAAACAGCTGTGGTGACTTATATTCTATTTGTATTTTCTTTTAGTCTTACATTTATGTTCAACTGCATCGAATAATACAGCCATACTTGTTTTACAAACTCTTCCAAAATATCATTCCTATTGACGAGATGGACTGTAGAATTCCATAGACTAGTTACATGTTAATTTATTTACAGCACTCCAGAGGTAGATTGCATTTAGTTCAGCTCTGTCATTTCATTTCCAGTTTGATAATGGCTTTTCAGTTTAACACTGTTCACTATAGACTAGCAGCACCCTAGTATAGTCTTAGCTCACTATATTAACATTCCAAGTTTAGTTGCTATCCATTGAATTTTAAATTGCATTAGTTGTTAAATTTAAATACCACGGTCTTCATTATTTACAAAACTTCTTTTGTTCCAAACTCATACTAATACATAATTATCTAGACAGAAGGTAGTATCAGTCTAAGGCCTAGAGTATTTTGCAACCTTTTTACCATTTCATAAACAAGCCTTTTCTCAAAGACTATTCTAAAAATAAATCTATAACTTTTGAGTGAGGCCTAGTGGTGCTAGATTGAGTTGTAGAACAGAATTAGGAGCTATTTTAGAGTAGAAATCTTATGATGCTACAAATTTTCTTTTCCAAATATGTTTCAATAAACCTTTAACCATGGATGAGATGTTGTAACATTGTAAGTTGATTGGTTGATTGTTTAGTTAGGAGAACTCCATTTACACTTAACTTGTCCATTTCTCCAGCTCTTCCAACAAATCTTTAATGAATGAATTGGATAAGTTCAAGTTCATGTTGTGATTTGTTTCTTTGCAATAGAGTCATTATCAATCTTTGCATTTGTTGTTTTCCATCCATAGTTTAGGCTTCACTCTGTTTTTAACCAGTAGCTTCTTTTCACCAGCATTTAGTTCTTTCCCTTGTGAACATAAAACCATAAAACCAAAAACATCATAAAACACTAAACACAACGTAGTGAGAAACAATAACCTAGGCATATATAGTGCACCACACTTCAGCAGTTTACCAACCCTGGTTGACAATTAATGAACTCAATTTAGGAACACTAGGTTGAGCACAAACATTTTGGCGCCGCTGCCGGGGAAGTTTAACTAGGTAGCCTTGTTTCTTAACTGCCAAAAACAATTATATGCATAGAGAGAGAGAGACTCAAGGGGTAGATTCATAAGAAGCAGAAGCAGAAGCTTGATCCCTAGAACACCACTTGTTTCACCTAGACCAAGAGCCAGTATCCATCCTTTACTGATCCTAGACTTCCAGAAGACTTAAGATCAGATATTCCATTAGAAATACCTTCCACTTCATTCAATGAACCTGTCTTAAAAGAAGATTCAAGGACCCCTGCTAGAGACACAAACTTTTCCACTTCCACAGAAGAATCAACTATGGCAGAAGAAGGGGGAGGAGAAGTCTTTAATGGAGAACACACATTATTTGGAGGGGGTAGAGGTAGAGGTAGAGGAGAAGGAGGTAGAGGTGCATAAGGTGAAGGAGGTAGAGGAAGAGGTAGAAGAGAGATGGGAATCTCTTTTGGGTTTCCTATAGTAGATGAAGAAACCAATACAACCATGAAAAATATTTCACCCTCTGTCCTTCCAAACTTCTACGGACTTAAAACTGAAGATCCTGAAACCTTCCTATTTGAATTTGAAGTCCTGTGTAGAACTTATGACTACTTACAAGATGCTCAAAAACTTAAATTATTTCCTTCAACATTGAAAGGAGCAGCATTGAAATGGTTTATGAGTTTGATCAACAGTTCTATCAGGACATGGGAAGACATGAAACAAGCATTTTTAGAGAGGTATTTGGATTATTGTATGCCAATCAATCATAAGGAGGAAGTGTTTAAGATTTTACAAAAAGAAGATGAAAATTTGGAAGATTTGTTGGAGAGATTTCATTACAACATCAAAAGAGCAAAAATGGAGAACTTAGATCAAGACACTTTAAAAGCTCTTTTGTTGAAGACAATTAGGGATGAATGGTTGGATATCCTTAATATGATGGGAAAAGGGGATATATCTCAGCTCACATTACCTGAAATATCTGAGTTATGTATTAACCTTTCAAGAGGGAAATCCAAAACTATAAAAGGCCCAAGAGACCCTGCTCTTGCAAGGGCAAGTAAGTCTGCTTCTGGGACAGTAAGTAGGGTAGAAATAGAACATATTCTTGATGACTTCAAACCTGACATCTTAGGGAGTGTTAGTGAACAAATAGACACCCTTAAGTTACAAAACAAGCAAAAAGCTGAATCTGATGCCTTAGCGATCTTTTGTCCCAAATGTAGAAAGAAGCATGCCTTGAGAGAGTGTCCTTTGGATGCAAAAGTTGTAGAGACATGTGTCATTTGTTCTGAAAAACATGAGACCAAGAGTTTTCCTTCACTTCCTGGTCTTAAAGCTGTCTTTCAAGAGGAAACTTCTGGAAATTCCACAGAATCTCTCAATTTTGTCTCTAGAAGGCCTTGGCAAGGACCTCAAACACAAGGATTCCATGATCAAATGTATAACCAACCCCCACCAAATTGGAATTATTGGCAGCAACCTTGGCCCCAATTTCAAAATCAATCTCAAGCTTGGGCACAAGGTTCACAAAATCCATATGGAAGATACTCTCAGTACTATCAGCATCCACCATCCTATCCACCATATCCACATTTTCCTCCTCAACAAAATTTTCAACAAAATCCTCAAAATCCACAACACCAAAATCAACCACTTCCATTACCATTTCCTCAGAAATCAAATCAGTTGCCTGCTCAACCCATACCAAACCCCAACAATAAAAATCCTCAGAATACATATATGATAGAAGGCCAACAGTTTCCAAATTATTTAATTACTCCTCTAGACCTTAGTGATGTTCAACTTAGGTCTGGAAGAATACTTGAAAAGAGGAAACCTTCTATGATTATACAAGAACAAGACAACTCTGAGGAAGATTCTCTACGAGAAAATAAAAGTCTTGAAGAAGACACATCTTTTCAGGACCCAAACATTGAAAAATCAAAACAAAAAGAACCAATAATTTCAACTCATGTATTAGAGCAGCCATCAACATCCACTCCTACACCTCCCTTTCCAGAAAGATTACAAATTGATAGAGGTGTAGAAAAACAAATTATGATGCCTAATTATGATTTCCTAGATGAGCTAAGAAATGTCTGTATTAAGATTCCATTATTACAAGCTATCAAGGAAATTCCAATTTTAGCAAAGACAATAAAGGAGTTGAGCATGAAGAAAACAAGAAAAAGAATAAGAGAGACAAAGAAAATTCAATTGGCAGGAAAAATAGCAGATATCATGATGGGTAAGATTGCTATTCCAAAGTATCTAGACCCAGGAAATCCAGTTGTAAAAATACACATCAATGGAACTGAGATCCAAAACACACTTATTGATTTAGGAGCGGCAATCAATATCATGAGTAGACAAATCATGGATAAACTGAAACTTCCTAATCTTCTTTTTACACCCACATTATTACAATTAGCAGACAGATCTGTGATCAAACCTGATGGGGTAATAGAAGACATTCCAGTGTCCCTAGATTCTTGGGAGTACCCTATGGATTTTATGATCCTAACTCCTAAGAATAATCTAGGAGGACATCCTATTATATTAGGGAGACCTTGGTTAGCTACAGCTGATGCTTTCATTAGTTGTAGATCCGGTGATATGTACATCTCTGATGGTAGTTCAACTAAGAAATTCACTTTGTATCCTCCAACAAGGACAATTATAGATTTAGATGATACTCAATGGATAGAGGATGAAGAAGACTTACAACCTCTCTTCACAATTTCAGAAATTAGTGAAGATAGTCAAATTCTGAATACTTTAGAAAACTTTGAATCCTCTTCGGAATGCAAACATGAACAATTTCAAAGAGAATCCAACATTGAGTTTTTATCATCAAGACAGATGTCTCTTTATTCTATGGATAAATTTGGCAGCTCTACAAGTGAGATATTTCCAGGTAAAACTCTAAACATAAACAAGAACCTGGAAAAATCTCAACAAGAAGAGTTAGTCAAGATCTTACAGAGACATTCTTCTGCATATGCATGGGAGTACACTGATATGAAAGGGATAAGCCCCAAGACTTACACTCATCACATCTACATAGAGGAAAATTGTAAACCAATCAGACAACCTCAAAGACGGATGAATCCAAATCTTAGGGAGATTGTTAAAGAAGAATTGCAGAAATTGTTGAATGTCAACTTTATCTATCCTATTTCATATAGTCAGTGGGTTTCTCCTTTGGTAATTTTGCCAAAGAAAAATGGTAAGTGGAGGGTATGTATTGACTACCGAGAATTAAACAAAGCTACTCTTAAAGATCATTTTCCCTTACCTTTCATAGATCAAGTGTTAGATACATTAGCTGGCAAAAAGTACTTCTCATTTCTAGATGGGTTTAGTGGTTACAATCAAATTCAAGTAGCACTTGAAGATCAAGAAAAAACCACATTTACCTGTCCTTGGGGTACTTATGCTTACCGAGTGTTTCCATTTGGATTATGCAATGCACCTGCAACATTCCAAAGGGCAGTACTAGGAATTTTTTCATATCTAATACATGATTGTGTAGAGGTATATATGGATGATTTCACAGTTTATGGAAACACATTTGAAGAAGCATTAGCAAACTTGGAAAAAGTTTTAAAGAGATGTCAAGAAGCAAATCTTTCACTTAGTCATGAGAAATGTTTCATGATGTTTACTGAAGGTATTTTTTGGGGCATCACATTTCAGGGGATGGGATTAGAGTTGATGAGTCAAAAGTTGAAGTCATCTCTAACTTATCCATTCCAAGTTGTCAAAAATATGTTATGATTTTTTTAGGATTTACAGGATATTATCGAAGGTTTATAGAAAACTTCACCAAGATAGCATCTCCACTCTTTAAATTGCTTACCAAAGACTGTGAATTCAAATGGAATTCTGATTGCCAGTTAGCTTTGAGACCCTGAAAACAAAATTTTTTGAAGCACCTATTTTAAGGGGACCTAACTGTAAGTTACCTTTTCATATTTCAACAGATGCCTCAGATACAGCTCTAGGAGCAGTATTGGGACAAAAAGACCTGATTCCTTATGCCATCTACTATACCAGTAAAAATTTGACTCCTGCAGAGTTAAATTATACTGTAACTGAAAAAGTGTTTTTAGCTGTTGTTCATGCCATAAAAAAATTTAGACACTATATAACAGGCTATGAAACTTTTGTTCACACAGATCATTCTGCAATTAGATATTTAATGAACAAATCAATTACTCATGGCAGAGTCATAAGATGGTTATTGCTTTTACAAGAATTCAACATTACCATTCTAGATAGGCCTGGAAAACAAAACACAGTAGCTGATTTCCTATCTAGACTCCAAAACATCAAAGATGACACTCCAGTTGAAGATCAATTTCCTGATGAATATCTTTTTGAAATTTCTACTCAAACTCCTTGGTTTGCTGACATTGCTAATTATTTAGTTTCAGGAAAATTTCCTTCAATAATGAATGCAAGAGATAAAAGAAAAATCATTTATGACAGTGCAAAATATTCATGGGTTGCTAATGGGTTGTACAAGACAGGTCCAGATTTGATCATTAGGAGATGTGTTCGGGAAGATGAGATGCCTGAGATTCTCAAAGCATGTCATGATGAACCTTGTGGTGGACACTTTTCTGATAAGAGGACAACCTATAAGATCCTTCATTTAGGATATTATTGGCCATCCTTGTTTAAATATGCTAAAGAGTATGTCAAAAGGTGTGACAGTTGCCAAAGGGTAGGGAAACCTTCTCCTTCAAGTGAGATGCCATTGCAACCTCAGGTACATATTGAACCTTTTGAAAAATGGGTTCTGGATTTTGTAGGACCTATTAGTCCTCCATCAAGACAAAGAGATATATATTAGTTTACACTAATTATGTTACCAAATGGGTAGAGGCCAAGCCATTACTTTTTGCTAATGAAGCATCTGCAGTTAATTTTCTTTTTGAGGATATTTTTACTCGTTTTGGTGTCCCAAGGGAAATTGTTACAGATCAAGGAGCTCAATTCACATCAAGGCTAGTGGAACAAATGATGGAGAGGTACAAAATCAGACACATAAAATCTACTCCCTATCATCCACAAGAAAATGGTCAAGTGGAATCTACTAATAAGGTTATTGAAGGGATCCTAACAAAGACTGTCCATCTACATAGAAAAGATTGGGTAGATAGGCTTCCTGAAGCCTTGTGGGCCTATAGAACTACATGGAGAAGCACAACAAACCATACTCCTTATAATCTTGTTTATGGAAAGCAAATTTTGTTTCCCATAGAGTTCTAGATTCAAACTTTCAAAATGGCAGTTCAGGTAGGACTTGATCTATCAGAGGCACAAAAGCATAGATTGGATCAGATTAATGAATTGGATGAGATCAGACAAGATGCAGTTCAGAAAACCAATATAGTCCAACAACAGAGGGCTAGATGGCATGAAAAGTACATCAAGGAAAAGAAGTTCAAAGAAGGTGACTAGGCTCTCTTGTTTGATTCAAAGTTCAAGGATTTTCAAGGTAGATTTCAAACACATTGGCTTGGGCCATATGAAATTGTGAGAATTTTTGACAATGGAGCAAAAAAAATCAGGACAATAGATGAAGAAGAGGTTACTTTTCTTGTGAATGGTCATAGATTGAAGTTGTATCACAAACCACTCTCAAGATAAGAATTTGTCAAGAAGTTCCAGGAAAACAGTGATTTGAAGTTAATGAAGAAGAATCTTTCTTTTTCATCAACTTAATTAACTTTTCTGAAGTCAGACTTATTGAAAAAAAATATAAAAAAAAAAAAAAAGTATAGACATGAAAACCAATCATTGATTGGCATGTTTATACAGAAAATATGGAGTGAAAATCATAATCTTTCTGACACTCTAACTTTTCCATTTTGTTTTCTTTACAAGCAGCTGTTACAAAATCATAAGTGCAGATCCATTTCACTTATGATCCATCTCATTTCACTTCATTTCATTCCATACTTCATTCATATCATACCTTATTCCATTCATTCATCCACACTTCATCCATTTCACTTCATGGTCCACTTCATTTCCATTTCAGATCTTTAACTTTGATCTCCTTTCTGCAATTGAATAATACACACCAGAAATTGCAGGGCACTTTTTCACTCCATTTCATAAGTTGTGATCCATCCCACTCCATAATTCACTTCATACATATCCCATTATACCATATTTCATCATCCATCTTCACTCATTCCATACAACAGTCCACTTATATTCCAAACCATTCCATTCCATGTTTCAAGTTCTCTACAGGTACATTCTGCAGCTAATCAGACTTTCTGTAGCCAGACATACATTCTGCAGCTACAGATCCTGAAGGCACTGACCAGCAATCATTTGATTTGCAACAAAATGATCCTGCATATCCATGAACAAGCCAATATTAAGAAGGTTATGAAGACTCAAAAATTAATGATTTTCAGGAGAAAACAAAGCATATGAAGATCACAAGAAAATCAAAGCAAAGGCAAAGGTATGAAGTGATTATAATGACATATCATGAAAAAATTTAGCGTAGTTTAGTTGTATATTATTCAAAAAGTGTTTTAATTAATTTTGTTGATCTTGCCTAACAAACCTCCCGCAAAAACTTTGGATAAAACTCCTTCTGTTCCACCATTTCAAAACCCATATCCGATCATCATTTCAAAATCTAAACGATTAAAGTGCTGAAGTGATTGGATTAGTCACGTCACTAAGCATTTAATGATGATTTTTGAATTCGTTAAAAAATATCTCCGTGGTCTTTTCACTCATTGATTCATTTTCTTCACCTCACCTCATTAATTCATTCCGTAACCACTCCATATCACTCTTTCCCGTAGCCAACTCTTAACCATTTTATTCTGTAAAACAGAGGTATCTCTGCAACAACCGTTATCACTGTGAACAGAGGAAACATTTGGGAGCAAAAACAACTTGTTAACGACCATTCTCACCGTGAGCAGAAGACTAGTGAATTGAAGATTGAAGGAGAAATTATGGGCCTCATCGTGAGAACTGAACCAGTTGGCACTAAATGCTTGGAAGGCTATCCCCAAATCTGAGAAATCTTACAACAAGCAGGATGGTTTCAATTCCTTGAAAAATTCAGTGGCTTCCACAAAGAGGTTACTAAAACTTTTGCAAGATCTTTTAATGGGGCCGAGGTTGAAGTTGGAGATATTAAATTCACTGTCACAGAGGCTTTTATTGCAGAAGCAACAGGACTGCCTAGACAAGGAGAAAGGTGGTTTAAGAACAGAGAATTCCATAACGAAGCATGGAAGCAGATACTCAAGTCACCAGGTATGGATGTCATTGTTTTTAAAAAGGGTATCCCTAGCTCTGCATTAAAGAACAAATGGAGGAACATGTTGCTTATCCTGCAAAAATTCATCACTTGTGAAGGTAGATATGGTACTTTCTATGTTTACCATATTCGATTGATAATGCATTTTCTAGAAGAAGAACTCAACTTGCCCTTTTTCCTGCTTCATAGTTTAAAGAAAATGGCTTCAAGTGTTCAAAAGAGAATTCAATTTCTAGAGACAACCTTATACCACCATGGTTTAGTCAATATTTTAATTGAACATCATTTAGCAAAAATGGGAGACACTTGGGATAACTTCTTGGTGAGAAATCACTTTGAGGAACCAAAAAAGGAACCTCCACCTGAAGATAAGCCTACAAAAAGAAGCAAAAAATGGAAATCCTCTAAAACTGAAACTGGTAAAACAATACAGGAAAGCAGTGAAGAAATGATTTCTGAAAAATTAGTTCAGATTAAGAAGCAGCTTAAGAAAGAGAGGATCATAAGAAAATTTGCCAGAGAAAAAGGAGAATGGCCATCTCAACCGAGAAGAAGCCACAGACTTAGAGGGATAATAAAGAAGACAGGGGTTAAAAAAACTGGGGTTATAAACATAGAAGATGAAGAGACACCTACTGAGGAAGAATTTGATGAAGGAGCCCCTGAAATAGACCCATCACAGCAAGAATGTTCAATGATTGGAGAGAAAAGCTTCAAAGAGTAGAGACAGAACCCCTAGTCCTCCACAGTCCGAAATAGATGTGCTAAGAAGAGATAAGTACGAGCTAGAAGTACTTAATATACATATCAGGACTAAGAATGGTATTCTGAGGGAGCAAGTTAAACTAAAAACCAGTATGAACTCAACCCTGTCTCTACAAATGGACAAAGTGGAAAAGGCCAATGAAAAGTTGAAAAAGAGAAACAAAAAGTTAATCAGGGCACTTACCAATTTAAGGTTCAACTTAGTCATCAGGAAGCCTAGAAGGCCTTTAACTACCAGGAAAATCAGAAGAAGAGGGTTGGATGTTCTTGCAGAGGTCTGAGAGTTCATGGAATAGTTGCATGAGGACATGCAAGAATCTAGCAGTGGGGGTATGTTGAGCTCCAAGAATGTTCTTTCTTCCACCACATTCCACTCCATTTCTTTTGTCCATTATTAATCCCAGGCTCAAATTATCCATGAAATTAGTTAAAATTGCTTTAAGAATGAATATTATGACTAACTTGCTATGTTTTTATGATTTTGTCATTGTAGTACTTTTTGAACTAGGACTAGCTACATAATGCAGACATTCTGTAGCTAGTTGCCAATTCTGCAGCTGTCTTCATGTCTAAGAAGGTTCCAGGTGTCCTCTCAGAGAAAACCACACATGGTCATATTCCAGATCATGCCCTCAACATTTTTTTCTCTCCACGAAGATTGAACGGAATTCTGTACGTGGTTATGCACGTGGGAACTCAAACTAGGAGATAGACTCCTAATAGGACAAGGACAGTCCATATGTCCTTAGTCATATTACGATGCCACCTTTAGAGTTCTAGTTCGATTTTAATATGGAAAGACAATTATCCCTGGATTATCTCGGATTCTGTTATGTAAATTTGTTATAAATGTAGCTCGGGAAACCGAGGGACAAGGTTAGATTTTGGTTAGATTTTGGGTTTTACTGCTAGATTTCAGAAGTACGAAAACACTCTGTTTTGAAGTAATATCTCTTTAATGAAAAATACATCATTTCCTTGAAAGCGTTGAGTCAATCTTGAAGTGGATTTCGTGCTACTCTGGTGGTAGAGGGTGCCTGCCTCCTGAGCAGCCTTGTTTATACGGTTTAGATAAGTATTTTAGTCTCGTTTTCATTTCTAGCTTAGATAAGTTTCTGAAGTTTATGTTCATATTTGATTTCATTAATCATCACAGTTATACTTGCTCTAATAAACTCTTCCAAAATATCATTACGATGAATAAGGCATAGCTGTGGTGTTGTAGATTTTAGTTGCATTTCCTTTCATTAATTATCACAATTAAACTTACTCTAATAAACTCTTCCAAAATATCATTATGATGAATAAGTCATAGCTGTGGTATTGTGGGTTTTAGTTGCTTGTTTATACTAAGTGTCACAGCCGGTCTTACTCAAACAAACTTTTCCAAAACATCATGAACAACGAATAAGAAACAACTGTGGTGACTTAGATTCTAGTTGTATTTTCTTTCAGTCTTACATTTATGTTCAACTACATCGAATAATACAGCCATATTTTTTTTACAAACTCTTCCAAAATATCATTCTTATTGACGAGATGGACTGTAGAATTCCATAAGACTAGTTGCATGTTAATTTAGTTACAACACTCCGGAGGTAGATTGCATTTAGTTCAGCTCTGTCATTTCATTTCCAGTTTGATAATGGATTTTCAGTTTAACAATGTTCACTGTAGACTAGCAGCACCCTAGTATAGTCTTAGCTCACTGTATTAACATTCCAATTTTAGTTGCTATCCATTGAATTTTAAATTGCATTAGTTGTTAAATTTAAATACCACGGTCTTCATTATTTACAAAACTTCTTTTGTTCCAAACTCATACTAATACATAATTATCTAGACAGAAGGTAGTATCAGTCTAAGGCCTGGAGTATTTTGCAACCTTTTTACCATTTCACAAACAAGCCTTTTCTCAAAGACTATTCTAAAAAGAAATCTATAACTTTTGAGTGAGGCCTAGTGGTGCTAGATTGAGTTGCAGAACAAAATTAGGAGCTAGTTTAGAGTAGAAATCTTATGATGCTACAAATGTTCTTTTCCAAATATGTTTCAATAAACCTTTAACCATGGATGAGATGTTGTAACATTGTAAGTTGATTGGTTGATTGTTTAGTTAGGAGAACTCCATTTACACTTAACTTGTCCATTTCTCCAGCTCTTCCAACACATCTTTAATGAATGAATTGGATACGTTCAAGTTTATGTTGTGATTTGTTTCTTTGCAATGGAGTCATTATCAAGCTTTGCATTTGTTGTTTTCCATCCATAGTGCAGGCTTCACTATGTTTTTAACCAGTAGCTTCTTTTCACCAGCATTTAGTTCTTTCCCTTGTGAACATAAAACCATAAAACCAAAAACATCATAAAACACTAAACACAACGTAGTGAGAAACAATTACCTAGGCATATATAGTGCACCACACTTCAGCAGTTTACCAGCCCTGGTTGACAATTAATGAACTCAATTTAGGAACACTAGGTTGAGACCAAACAAGAATCTTTGGGGTGATTGAGTTAACTTGAATCCAAGTAAACAAGTATTGAGTGCACTTGCTCTTGAGTCACTTGGCCACCTCTGGAATTCGAATTGTTGGAGGGGATCTCATGAGGATCCTTTGGCTGCCTTTGAGAGTTAAGGAGGGTGGACAACCCCCTTGAATCTCTCCAAGATTTCTCCATGTTGTCTCCTCCAAGTCTTTATGATAAAATCCCTATAAAAATTCTTAATAAATCATGATTTTCTGCACTCAACCTCATATTAAGCACTCATAGTATGTTAGCCTTAATCACCACCTATACTAGTATCATAAAACAAAATAATAATAAAAAATCAAGAAAATAGATCTAAGAAGGAAAAAATGTGACCATTAACCCCTCCAAATATCTCTAATGATGGACCTCATCACATGATACTCATTTTTCTCCAGTTTGACCCTTGGACATATGGATGAAGGCCTGTGTGTGAATCTAGAGCCTTCCATATTCTCCTAGGAATTCCTTATGGGTGCATACGAGGACTTTTTTATCCCTTTCAGTGCTAGTGTCCAGGGACGATTTCTAGAGTGCCTTAGTCCCTAGGAGATCAGTTTGATTTTTCACCTATTTGAGCTGGCTAGGACTTATCGGTTAGAATTTTTTATGAATTCTCATCTTCCTAAGCATCTACATACATCCTCTTAGGACCTCTCTTCTACCTATTTATATTGGAATATTTGAAGGGTCGAACTAGTTTTGGAGAGCTATATGATTTTTTGGAGAGCTTGGATCTTGAGCCTATAGTGCCATTTTTCTGCTAGAGAAATCTTGTGAGGTATTTTTCCACTTGTATGTTTCTCTTCATGCTCACTTCCTGCAAATAGTGGGGAAACTCTATCAGATTATGGAGAGGAAGATTTGAGGTGAAGGTATAAACATTGTAATTTCTTTTACGATCAATGGAATTATGTTCCTTCCACTATATGAATGTGTATTCAACATATTTTATTGTCGATTCTATTTATTTTGATCTAAAAATATTCTGAGGAAGATCACCTATCGTCTTTGATTGGTTGTGATTGTGTGTACGGATAAGAGATCAAGTGCGGAAATAGTAGATCACTTGAGTGGAGCACAAGATCAGCATCTAACTCAAAACCTTTCTTCGATTTGGGAAGATTCCAAGTGTGATATCATTTCTTAATAGCGTAGAACCGGTTGTTTGCTGCATGATTGATCATTCAGAATTGGGGATTTCTTATTGTTTTATTGGTCTTTTTTTCTTTGTTTGGTGATCTGATTGGACACAAGATCGCAGACCAAAAAAAACTTGGAAATTTAGATGCAATAGTTGGTTACATATTAGTAGATAATACAGGTAAATGTGATTGAGCTTAGCCTTATGATATCATGGACACTATGAGGACGCAAGCCAAGATGAAACACTTTAGGAGAATTAAACATTTTGAATGGTTTTGACTAGTCATTCTTTTTTAAAAGCATTTGATTTTCTTTGGTACAAATATTGGTTACGTATCTTATATTTATGTTAGTTTGTGAATTAAAAATAATTAACTATAAAAAAAAGTAGCATAATTCAAATTGGTGGTTCTTGTTGTATATAGTGCCACGAGAAATTATCATTGATTTGGTTATGTTTACCTTCTCTTATAAAGTTGATGGGTCATGTAAAGCCAAGAATGTCAGCTACAGGCTATCCTTATATGTTTCTAAGTTTTTATGTGAATATTTTAGTTGTATGATTAACATTTGAGCACATTCAGTACCTAGACAACTATCTTAGATAACTGCCAGATACAGCAAACTATGTCATCCGACAGATTGGATTTTGTCCATGGGATGGTTCAGTTACTTGACTATTTTTTCCCAACAACTAATAAGAGATATTTAACTTGGTAGAATAAAGTATGTCAATATTGTTAATCATTACAAATACGTCAATGATGGTAAGAGATAGTTATACCTTAAATGATTCAAGTGGGAAGCTCGAAGATTGTGGTGGAGAAAGAAAATGGTCTGTGAGATTTTAGATTGGGTAGAAGTGCCAATGAAAACCATATCATATAGATGTGACTTATATGTAAATTTTAAATTGTGATTCTTGTTAGTAATCTAAGCATTAAGGGAGGTACTTGGAGATAATGCTTACATGATAAGTTTAGAGTTGGTTTGGGATTCTTGTTAGTAATGTAAGCATTAAGGGAGGTACTTGGAGATAATGCTTACATGATAAGTTTAGAGTTGGTTTGGGATTTGATTAAGAGAATATCTCAACCCCCATTCTCATATTTGGGATTAGTTGGATGTATTTCCAATTATATATATATATATATATATATATATATATATATATATATATATATATATATATATATGTATGTATGTATGTATGTATGTATGTATGTATGTATGTATGTATGTATGTATGTATGTATGTATGTATGTATGTATGTATGTGATTTAATGTTTGAAAACAATATTTTTTTTATGTGCATTCTGATTTCTTTGTCAAAGCCTACTCATAGATTAAGAATATCCATAATAAAGTGAAACCTTGTTACATGTTATTTTAAACGTATATATGTTTAACTTATACAAATTAATTTTATAATTATAAATAATAATGATATTTTAAAAAGTTATAATTTAGTTAAATTTTATGATTTTTAAAATTTTATCAACTTGAAATGTATTATAAAACAAGTATTTAGATGCTTATAATGTGTAACTCCCTCCTCCCACATCTACCGAAGTAACCAACTAACCGGGGTAAACATGTGACAAAGAGTTACTATGATATGATTCAACACCCCATGTGTTAGTTAAGGAGGTTTAATCAATCGAACAAAACAACACATAACTTCTACACCTGCAACAGAACCCCCAGGAGCCATCCAAACCTTCCTCATGACTAGCCCCCGAGACAAACTAACTTTTGTTGCATTAATCCCCCAGTTTCTCCCATGAAATGGGCATGAGTGGAGTTGGGACACTCAAGTCGCTCCCACAGCATGGGCATGCATGCGACTGGTGACTCTCCCAAGTAGTTATGTTCCTATGACTCCAATTTCTAAGCCACGTTTTTAGGCCCGGGGCTCAGGTCACCAGTGACCTGGAACTCCATGACACTTTTAGGAAAGAAAGATAACAATGGAATAATGATAAAAATGCAATTACTTAAATAAGAACTTGACTGGATCCATACTATCCATGCCAGGAATTCAATAAAACATGTCACAAATATGTATTCTACAGATTTAAACAAAAAATATGAGCATAAGGGTCACATACTTATCTGAGAATCGCTAAGAAGCATTGATGCCTTATATCATTAGTTGCATTATCGTCTATTAGGTCATAAATTTATTTATCATTCATTTAAAAATAAAAAATGTGATGAGAACCATATATACTCACTATCATAAAACACATTCATAACCAACATATAAACAATAGAAATAATGAGGATACAACAACCATAAATAATATATAGAATCTAATACATTTACACATAAAATACAAAGGAAATAAACTATTGTTCATGAATGCAAAAGCCAACTCGGTATGGGACTGCCACGTTCCACTTGACCATAGATTGGATGAGCCAAATCTCTCTTTAGCCAATCACCCCCATGCCATATTCCATACATGAATGTAGGACTCAAACCAAAAGAACCAACTAGGGCTTCCCGAGGCTAAACCACCTCACCCTCATCAATAGAAACCAAACTTTACCGCAATCCTCACTAGAACACTAGGCCATTAAAAAAAGTGGATGCCATCGGATTTATCCACCTATACTGTGAGGAATTTTCCTGTCTTCTAGTCTCTAGGCTTTACCGCAATCCACAGTCCGCTCAAGGATCACTATGCCATAACCGAGACATCACCCTCCAGGCTTACTATATATACTATCATTCACTGACAATGATTACTAGGCCTGATCAAGGGAAACTTCCTCTAAGATTTAATATATATCCTGCCATTCACCAGTCGAGGATTCCTAGGCCCACCAAGACACACAATAACTAAATTTACCGCAACCCATAGTCTATATCAAGGGTCATTAGGCCAGTGGCTTTACCACAATCCATAGTCTGGTTCAGGGATTACTAGGCCATGTGTTCTTTCATTTTGAGATCCACCTCATTGAACTTCGAATCCATATGACAATCCATCTCAACCAAAACATGAGAACCCCTTCACACCATGGCCATCCAGAAATGGAAAGGCTAGATTGAAAAACACTATCACACCTAGCAAAACCCATGCCTATGAGAGAAAGAGAACCAATATCACCCATGCATAAACATGCATGCCAAATATAGCAAGGAAATCACACATGCAAATCGATACCTGCAAGTAAACCCATTGTAGCTGCTTAATCCTACTCTTCCTTTCTATATATTTTCTTCCTATTTGCCTTCTTTTACTTTCTTGATCCAAAGTTGAAATGATCGAAGAGAACAACAAGTTTCCAAGAGTGAGAGAGAGAGAGAGAATGGAGAGAGAGCTCCAAAACTGAACTTACAAAAGGTAATACTGACAAAAAGGTACCAACTGATCCTTAAAAGAATTTTTATCAACTAGGACTCTATTTTGTTCATTTTCCATTATTTTTCTTTCATTTTTCTCCTCTCATGAAACCTGTGACCTTTCAAATTCCTTTTCTCCTAATTTCCATTATTTTCATAGATAAATTTCCAAAATTTTCATTTTTCCTTTCCAAATCCTTTGCCATTTTCCTTAGCCATAATAAACCAAATGAACACCCCAATAGGATTTTTTTCCAAACATTCAACTTGGAATATGTGTCCCATGACCATGGTCTTGTTTTTTCCTTTATTAAATTTTACATGGAATTTTGATTAGGGTTGTTACAGAACCCTCTCCCTTGGGGAAACATTGTCCTTGGTGTTCAATGACTCCTATAAACTAGAAAACCACTGAAAACATACCATAATTCCCATGGAGATTTATAATGCAGCTCGTTGCAGTATTTACAATGACATCATGCTGAGAACAAAACAACATATTGCTTACTAGAGATTTACAACAAATCTCATTACAATATTTACAATAATAACCTCATTTTCTCAACCAAAAAATAACCATATTGTCTATGGAGATTTATAAATCCAACTTGATACAATATTTACAATAATATACACATTTTCTCAACCAAAAAATAAAAGGGTATTATGTATGCAACAACAACAAGCGAATATAGAGGCTCACACCTCCACCCTCAAAGTAATACAAGGATTCACCTCCTTCCTAGGAAGTCCAGAATCCACTGCTAAAGTCAAACCTGCATCCAATCTCCAACGCTACAATCCTACACCACTCGCTCTCTCAGTGAACAATTACCAACTCATTGTTCCAGGGCACACTACCAATGTGCATATGGTTCCATATAACAATGCAAATGACCAAAAACAAATTATTCCATGACCTTCCCTTCTTTGCTACACTAGCCCTCGAGAAATTCGATCACCCCCTTCCATGTAGTCACTCACCTTCCAAGTTCCTTGTCATCGCCTATCTTGGGCGATCCATCCCTTGGCAAGGCTTCCTCGCATCGAAAGGTCAAACAAAGGCATATACCTGCCTCAAAACCATCATATTGGTCATCACATGCTCATGGAATCAATGGATATTATTAGGTACCAGTGTCTAATAATGGCCTTTCTCCTGAAATCCTTTACTAATATATTGTTGCATGTTTCAATTCCTTTGTTGTTGTTGCTAATTCTTGCAATCGGTTTCAACCATCCCAAACCGGGAATTGCATGCTTTCCTATACCAAGCACATAATATCCATCAGATTCAAAATAAATTAAAATAAAATAAAATCATACCTCATCGGTGGCCCATTAATAAGTTACACCTGCAATTTTGTTCACTTGAAGTCACAAAAAGTCAAATTAGTTGTTTGATAAAATTATCATGTATAAACATATCACATCTGGTTAGCTCAAAAATCAACCATCATGGATCAAAATCATAGATCACATGTAACCATCATAAACCAGAATCATAGATCACATGTAACCATAATAAACTAGAATCATAGATCACCTGCATAATAAAACTGAAATAAAATACCTATACTTATCCCTTTAAGAAATCATTTCTGTATGCACATTGGATCGGTTGCCACACCTGACAAACACCTAGGGCCTTTTCTTCAACCACGTACACATACATACAATGTAAATCACATGCATACATCCACACATGACATACAACATCATACAATACATGCACCTACACCTGACATACAACACATACACGGCCTGCATCTAGTGTACAACACAACATAATACATAAGCCTACACTCGGTGTACAAAAAAACACAATACATATACCTATATTCGGTGCACAATACAATACATATACATACACCTACTTTCAGTGTACAACACCATACATATAGATACACACAATACAACAAAATGAATACATATGGCATGACACCATGACTTCATAACGCACATACGTAGTACCACATGTACATGAAACAATATGCACATAATACCACTTGTGCACCACACAACATGCATGACATACAAACAATACCACATGTACAATAGTTCTTCATGCACAACATGTACATAGTACCAACTGTGCACAACACCACCTACACAACATGTACACAAAACCACCTGCACGACATGTACACAACACCAAATGTACACGACATCACTTGAACAACATGTACACAATGCCACTTGCACAACATGTACACGACACCACATGTACACAAACCCATGTGCATGACATGTACACAATACCACATGTACATAGCACCACATGCACAACATTTTTCACAACACCAATTGCACACATCTTCCCATGTACAACGTGTACATGACACCACATGCACACAATACCACATGTACAATCATACACATAACACCACATGTACATAGCACCATATGTACAACATGCACACCATGCCATATGTACACAACAACACATATGAAACATGCACAAAGCACCATATGTACATAACACCGCATATCCAACATGTGCACAACACCATATGCACACAACATTGCATATCCAACATGCATGTAGTACAATATGTACACAACACCGCATATCCATCATGTACATAACACCATCTGTACGTGACACCACATAAACAACATCTACACAGTATCATATATACACAAAATTGTATGTACACAACATCTCAAGTACAACATGTACAACATATACACCATAATAGTACTGCACATCCATATACCACACACTGACTCTACCAAGAAACCTTACTTCGAGGGTCCTTTCACTATTTATGCATGTTCCAGCATGCCACCAATCACACTGCTTCGATGTATCCCTCAAAACTACCTGTCCAAAACATAAACATAGGCATAGTACAAACATATAATATCAATTTATATCCACGTGATACTAACCTTGTAGATATGTGAGGGATACTCTTCGTAATTGATTCCTCATAAACCAGGAACCTCTTCATACCATTCACCTCCATAAGAAATCATTCCTCCACGAGAATGATTCATGATGACCCTGTGAGACAATGGCATGCATACCTAAATATATATACATATAAACATTAGCATGAAACAATCATGATCCCTGACCACTGAGTCAAACAACTGGATACATACATATATATATATATATACATGTGAACACTAGCACAAAACAATCGTAATGACCCTGTCAATCAACAACATACATACATACATGTATGCATATATAAACATCAACAAAATAATCATGATCCCGTTAGACAGTGACATGCATGCATTCATTAATACATATATAGACATTATCAGAATCATGATCACGACATAATTATGATACATCACAAAGCTAAGGTTAAGAAAAATTCCTTTATTTGTGCACAACATGCACAACATTGAGAAAAATAGTTCCCAACTTAGCCAAGGCATCTGACGACTCAAATATATTTACCTCACCTTTCCTTATTACCTTTCTCATGATTATCTTGTCACCGTCCTTTATCCCAATGGACTCAACCAACTCAACTGACTATCATACTCTTACCTTCAGCTGCCCTTATTCATGCATTGGGCTTCACCCAGGTCTTACATTACCTTTTGGGTTTCATTAAGCTCGTCTTAAGCTCCATTAACTTTCCTCTTTCCCAACCAATTCCCAAGACTTTCAAAACATAAAAGGAAAGAATAAACACAAATAATAAAAAAACCATAAAAACCAGTAGTAATACGATACTGCAAACAAAGTGGTATGGTCATAAAATAGACATAAAAAAGCCACAAATCAAGCACAACAAATCACAAAATACCAAAAGCAAAAGTCTGGAAACAAACACCATGACTCAATCCATATGGTTCCTAGTTCTTCCAAAGGAAAATCAACCTGAGCCTTCTCGAATATTTCATGGCAGTCTCTTTTTCCATGCAATCCCCTGCATCATGTTGCCATAAACACATAACTCTAAGTGCGTAAATAAACATAACATCATATCAATTACCTTACCTTGTTTCAATCGAGTCTTACTATGTATTGTCACATCACCCAACTAATAGTTAAAAAAAAAACATCAAATATTACCTTGTCATGAAAATACCAAGCACATTGCCCTGCAACTGTTTACACATGTAAGTCACACATTCCAAATATCAAGACATTACATTTATTAATTTGGAATGAAACTTTAACAAAATTAACAACCATTTCATAATCAACAATCAACTCACATTCATCAGTCATAATACATAATGCTACAACTATCACCTACTTACACTCAAGTACATATCAACTATCTCAACACATATGCGTTAGTACAACCCTCTTAAGACAAGATCCTTCCTTCAATCAATATTATAGACACATACTCATATTATGGAATTAATCAAACATTCAAACAACAGATAAATGACATAATAGACACCAAACACTCAAACACCAAATAGACGACATAATCAAACATTCAAACACCAAATAGATGACATAAGAAAACTCATACCTTAATGTATCTTAGGGGAGGCTATCTTGTCTAAAAATCAATCTAATTAGCATGATATAACTTCACAACATATCAACTCAAACATAAATAAGGTCCTGATGCCCATAGCAATAACTAGCTAACATATTCACATCATAAAATCATAAACAATTTTCATTCATGCATAACAATCACATATGCAAAGCCAGTCAAGATTAGTACAACAAAATATCACAAATATGTCAGCTCACAGTTGAATATCATAGCCATAACAATTTTCGTAGGCCAATCTAGATTAATACGATACATATAACAACGATATCTTAAATGCAATAACCCTAATCATCAAGTTAACTAACATATAACGACAACAAATTAACATATAACATACTTATCACCAACATATAACATAATCATGAAGTTAACTAATGTAAAACAATAACAACAACGCATATAACAATACATTACTATCATTCATGACTATTTGACACATGTGCATATGACCACACTAATTCACTAGCATCTACCATTCATGTAACCAAAACAACAATAAAATAACAAACATGTATATAACCCCAATGCATATAACAATACATTAACTAACATACATGCATGCCAATCATACAATACATGTATGTCGATCTGCTCTTACCCCAAAGTCTAGTGTTGCAACTTCATTTTGATGATCTACATCTCCTTCTCTATCTCAACCAACACATCATCATCATAACATATGAACAACATCATGATGACCTAAAATTCCTACAATGACCATAATTACAACAACATTAACCATGAAAATGCATTCATAACAACATATAGACACTTACATGCAAAACCAATGCATAACTGACATGCACTCATGATGATCACATCCATCAACAACACCATCAACTTCCACATGGAGACACAACAAAAACAATGACCACCACCATGCATACACAACAAGCACATAGTACACAAACATAAGAAAAAACATATGCAACTGACATGTATGCGTGACAAACAAATCCTGCCCATCTAGTCCAAGTGTTGAACCATGCTCTGATAACATTCTGTAACAAACTCCTCCCACATTTACCTGAGTAACCAACCAACCGAGGTAAACATGTGACAAAGAGTTACTATGATATGATTCAACTCCCCATGTGTCGCTTAAGGAAGTGGAATCTACAGAACACAACAACACAAACCTTCTACACCTACAACAAAACCCTCGGGAGCAATTCAAACCTCTTAGGTGACTAGCCCCCGAGGCAGACTAAATTTTGTTACATTAATCCCCTATTCGATCCCCTGACATGGGCATGAGCACAACTGAGACCCTGTAGTCGCTCCCACAACATGGGCATGCATGTGGCTGGGGACTTTCCTTGGTATTTTTGTGCTCGCGACTCCGATTTATAAGCCACTTTTTCATGCCCAAGGCTCAGGTCACTGCCCAAAACTCCATGACACTTTCAAGAATGAAAGATAACAACGGAATAATGATACAAGTTTTCAATTACTTAAACAAGTAATTGACTAGACACCTACTAACCATGATAGGAATTTCGTCAAAAGTGTCACACATATGCATTCTACAGATTTAAACAACATATATGAGCATAGGGGTTTCATACTTATCTGAGAATCATTAAGAATCATTGATTCCTTATATCATTAGCTGCATTATCATATATTAGGTCATATATTCATTTCTCATTTATTTACAAATCAAATCATGATGGGAACCATATATTTTTGCTGTCATAAAACACATTCATAACCAACATATAAACAACATAAATACTAAGGATACAACGACCATAAATACTAAATATATTCCAATACATTTACACATAAAATACCAAGGAAATGAACTCTTATTCATGAATGCAAAAGCCAACCCGGTATGGGACTACCATGTTCCACCTTACCATAGATTGGATGAGCCAAATATCTCTTCATCCAATCACCCCCAAGCCATATTCCAAGCATGAATGTGGGACTCAAACCAAAAGAACCAACTAGGGCTTCCCGAGGCTAAACCACCTCACCCTCATCAATAGAAACCAGGCTTTAACGCAATACTCACCAGATCACTAGGACATAAACAAGCATGGATGCCACCGGATTTCTCCCCCTACACCGTGAGGAAGTTTCCTGTCTCCTAGTCTCTAGGCTTTACCACAATCCACAGTCTAGTCCAGAGATCACTAGTCCATAGTTGAGACATCACCCTCTAGGCTTTATTGTATATCCCACTGTTCATTGGCAAGGATTTCTATGCCTTATCAAGGGAAACCACCTCTAGGGTTTACTGTATATCCCTCCATTCACCATTCGAGGATTCCTATGCCCATCAAGGCACACAATACCTAGATTTACTGCAAGCCAAAGTCTAGTTCTGGGGTCACTAGGCCAGTGGATTTACCACAATCCACAGTTTGGTTCAGGGATCACTATGCCATGTGTTCTTTCATTGAGAGGTCCACCACACTCAACATCAAATCCATCCGACAATCCAGCTCAAAAAAAACATGAGAACCCCATCACGCCATAGCTATAGGTAAATGGCAAGGCTAGGCTAAAAAACATTGTCACACTTGGCAAAAAGCATGCCAATGAGAGCAAGAGAATCAAGAACACACATGCATAACCATGCATTCCATATCTAGAAAGGAAATCACACATGTAAATCGATACATGCAAGTAAACCCGTTGTAGCTTCTTGATCCTGCTCTTCCTTGCTCGATATTTGCTTCCACTTTGCCTTTCTTGATCCAAATTTGAAATCCTCCAAGAAAAGTCGAAGTGTCCAAGAGTGTGCGAGAGAGAGAATAGAGAGAGAGCTCCAAAACTAAACTGAAAAAATGTAATACTGAAAAAAAAAAGGTACCAACTAATCCTCAGAAGCCTTTTAATAAACTAGGCCTCTATTTTCTTTTTTTTCCATTATTTTTCCTTGATTTTTCTCCTCTCATGCAACCTGTGACTTTTCACCTTCATTTTCTCCTAATTTCCATTATTTTCCCAACTAAATTTCTAGAAATGCCATTTTGTCTTTCTAAAGCCTTTTCGATTTCCTTTACCAATTTCCTTAGCCATTATAACACAAATGAACACCCCACTAGGCTATTTTTCCCAACATTCAGCTTGGAATATGTGTCCCATGACCATGGTCTTATTTCTGCCTTTATTAAATTTCACATGGAATTTTGACTAGGGCAGTTACATCATGGATTAACACCTATCGCTTTGCGTGGGATATATATATATATATATATATATATATATATATTATCAATATTATAATAATAAAAATATACATCATTTTTTAATTTATCATTTTAAACTATAATCTATAATAAATATGATTATTTTTAAAATCAATTGATATTTTAAGATGAATTGATATACATTGTGTTGGTTAAATAATGGATATATAGAAAGTTCATGCAGTGTTCTATTTTTACGACGTAAGGCGTT
>JAXQQM020066647.1:0-66266 GCA_034641835.2 Pinus albicaulis
ACGCAGGCATCTACCTGTAGAAGGCTACAACCTTCTCTCATTTTCCAGCTGCTACTAGAAGGGAGCTACGACCCCCTAATCTCGTTTACCAGCCACTACTATAAGGGAGCTTCAACCCACTGATCAGAGAACCAGCTTCTACTGGCAGGAAGCTTTTACTTCCATACTAAAGGCTTCAACCATCAGAACTACTGCAGACCACATTTCATCAATTTTCATACTGGATCAAAGAGCATCAATACAACTCTTCATAAACATCAACAACCATAAACTTTACCCATTGCTTCAATCAGAACAGTAAAACCATTGTAACTAGAACTTTAGAAATAACCCAGACTTTAGAATAAATATGCAGATACAAACTCAACCCTGAACATTCATCAACTTAAAATGCATACGCTACTTCGCTTCATTGAACCCATGTGTATACGCACTTTCCTTCACACCAACCTGCATATAGCTCTGTGAATATTGTTTTTTAGAATGTAATCAGTCTCAGATCCAAATCTGAGGCTTTCAATCAGATATCTTCAGAAATGCAGAACCCTTCATCAGTTAGTCACCATCAACCATGTTTATTCTCTCATTGATCATATTTGTACATAATCAATTTAGCAGCATATACAGTATTCAGACAACCCAAATCTACAAGAAGACTTCATTGACAGACAACAGACAAATAACGGGAATAACAGAAAAACCTCTGCAATAAGCTTCAGAAAACCCTAACTACCATACGCACCTTTTCTGAAGCAAAAGTGCGTATACACGCGCTTTTACTGAGACAAACTAGCGTATAGATCTGTAAATATAAACTTTGCATAATGAACCAGATCCCTAGAACTTACCTAGATTTCTTCACTTTACTTCATCAAACTTGCGCCAGGTCATAGATCTAATCATCTCTTCAATGGATCACACAAGAGCATAGTCATTTCAGATCTAGAGATCCTGAACCATCATTGTATCCATGGGTGCATCATAGATTCAGATCTATCAATTAAAAGATAGTTCATCCCATGCAGATATGCCTTAGAGAAAATTATTCAGTTACAGCACTTACATGCACACTTTGCACTATGATCTTCTTCTCCTTATATAGATTTAGCCTTTACCAATACCATGAGTCAAAACCACACAACTGCTGATGGTATTCTTGGACGGAATCAAATAGACAATATAGCGCTCAATACTGTGGCCTAATACCATGGTAATGCCCCTTGGTATCATAATTTTAGAGCGCAAAAGGCATACGTGACTTGGATCGTTTGTATCTGCGTGTATACGCAACTTCTTTTCATAAAAACTTCGTATATACTAAACCGGAATGTATACACGGGTTGCCTTCCTAAAAGTATCGTATACATTGCCTCCATACGCAAGTTGCCTTTATCAAACCTACGTATACATTGAGAAATATTTCCAGTTTCATTTCTCTTGCACTTACTGGAATTTCTTTCTCTGTCACATCTGAACTGACCTGTAGAAACATCATTTTTACATCTTTAACACATAGGTTTCTTATCAAAAGGCAACTCATCAAGTAGGTTTCCATCGAGAACAACTTCATCAAGTAGGTTGCCATCAAGGACAACATATTGCAACATATTGCCAACAATAGCGCCCTTTGGACTTGATGGAAACCATGATGGTGTTTGATCATCACAATAGATAAATACATTAATCATAACCATTATTCAAACACCAAAATACTCTCCCCCTTTGACATCAAGGTAAAAGGGCGGATCAAAACCAAAACAAGGTTTCTCTTCCCTTGTAGAAATATGAGCTCTAAAGATCTTATGTGTACTCAATTTACCATGCTCCCCCTAAGTTCATGCTGGATCTTTAAACAGATTTTTCAATGAAGTACATGACTCAACCAAGTATGACCTTTCCTATCACCAAGGACTCATACTTACATCAATGATCCAACCAAGTGGAATTACAAATTTGACTCAACTTCCCAACCAAGTGGGTTTACAAATTTGAACAAGTCCTTACATGTTTGAATATAACAATTTTACATCATAGGTCTCAACATGACCTTATTTGTGACCAAAACCAAAGAATCTCAAACATGAGATCATAACACAACAACCAATAAGAATTCCAACAATGCATCCTTTTCCACAAGACAAGTGCTCCCCCTTAGCTTGTGCATCATGAACACCTTCAACAACCAAATCATCAAAGCATCTTCATCAAGGAGATAAATATCAGAGAATGATATAGAAATATGAATACTGGAACAACAACAAAGATTACCCAACAGTATCACAATTGTTCTGAAACGCGGAGCCAGAGAATTTATGTCAGCAAAACCTATACGCGGTTTTATGCACAGAAACTCGCGTATATACGTGATTTTCCTTTATGAAACCCACATATTGAATTTAATCTTCTGAAATTAAGCAAATTTGATCAGAGAGGCAGAGAAAACTCCTAGCTTCTGTTTGAGATATTCGAATGCTTCCCGGGGAAGAGGTTTAGTAAATATATCGACAACTTGTTCTTTGGAGGGAACATACTCCAATTTAACCTTTTGTTAAAGCACTTGTTCACATAGGAAGTGGTACTTGATAGGAATGTGCTTGGTTTTGGAATGCATAACGAGATTCTTTGAGATACTAATGGCACTTGTATTATCACACAAAATGGAGATGGGAGGTGAACATTTGATTTGAATGTCTTGTAAAGTCTGCATCATCCAAAGTAGTTGTGTGCAACATGATGCGGCAGCCACATATTCCGCTTCTGCTATAGATAAGGCAATAGAACTTTGTTTCTCGCTGAACCAAGATACTAATCGAGGCCCCATATAGAGCACACCACCACTAGTGCTTTTGCGATCATCAACATTTCCACCCCAATCTGCATCAGTGTAAGCATGAAGAGTAAGATCAACATTGTTGTGTAACTAGCTCCAAAAAGAGAAGAAAAGAGGTATCAACGCCTTAGAAATGAGCCACTTCGAGGGGGCAACCTCCAATACATTACATAAATGAACAATTCTTGGATGATACAATTCACAAAACCTCCTTTTCTATATATAGGAGTCCATGGGGCCATAATGTAATCCTAGTGGGCCACAATGTAATCCTAGCCGACCTAACAATAATAATTTAAGGGCACAATAATAACAAAATGGGGGTTACAAGGGTACAATAATAACAATAAGGGGGTTACACTAATAACAATAAGGGATTATACTAGTAATATAGGGACCTAACATGCCCCTCTCCTTCAAAAAAGTGTTGTCCTCAACGCTTGAGTAGCTTTGGGTGCTTCTGTATAAAATTCTCATCCTCCCATGTAGAATCTTCAGTGGGTAAGTTCTTCCACTTGATGAGATACACTGAAATTGATCGATTCCGTAGTTGTCGAGTTCTTTTTTCTATGACTGCTTCAGGTTCCAATATGATCTTCCCTTCCCCATCAAGTTCTGGCAATACTGTTTGAACTGGAAGATATTCACCTATAACCTTCTTTAAGCATGAAACATGGAAAACCGGATGTACTCGCGAAGAAGTAGGAAGCTCCAATTTGTATGCCATAGTACCAATCTTTTGCAACACCTTGTAAGGACCATAGTACTTTGGCGATAATTTATTATCCTTCTTAGCTTGCTTGAGGGACATTTGTTTATATGGTTGTAGCCGTAAAATACCCAATCTCCTACATCAAAACTTCTCTCGCTGCGATGTTGATCTGCCTGTTGTTTCATTCGATTTTGTGCCAAATTCAGGTTATCCTTTAAGAGTTGGAGAACTTCTTGCTGATGCTCGATGTGATCTTCCACTGCTTGAACCTTCGAATTTTACCTTAAAGATGATGTGATGGACGGTGGATGATATCCATAAAGTGCCATAAATGGGGTCATTTTTGCTGCAATATGGAAGGAAGTGTTATACCACCATTCACCAAGAGGTAACCACTTGACCCATTGTGTTTGTTTATCAGATACAAAACAACGAAGATATCCTTCCAAACATTTATTTACTATCTCAGTTTGACCATCAGATTGAGGATGATAGGATGAGCTATGAGCTAATTGAGTACCCAAACAAGAAAATAACTCCGTCCAAAAATTTCCAGTAAAAATGGGATCTCTGTCGCTCACAACAACCCTTGGGCTTCCATGTAGCTTTTGAATTCTGTCCATAAATGTAGTAGCAACTGTACTTGCTTTAAATGGATGAGATAATGCACAAAAGTGTGCATACTTGGTAAGTCTATCAACTACCACCATGATGACATTCTTTCCTTCGGACTTAGGTAAACTCGTGATAAAATCCATTGAAATCTCCTCCCAACGTTGACTTGGAATGGATAAAGGTTGTAGAAGTCCCGGGGTCTTAATTGTCTCCACTTTATTCTGCTGGCAAACCAAACATTCCGCCACAAACTTTTGAATATCAGATTTAAGGCCATCCCAAAAAAATTCTTTCTTCACCCTGTGGTAAGTTTTTAAAAATCCTCAGTGTCC
Source organism: Pinus albicaulis (assembly GCA_034641835.2). NCBI lineage: Eukaryota > Viridiplantae > Streptophyta > Pinopsida > Pinales > Pinaceae > Pinus > Pinus albicaulis. Next base: position 4,490 of record JAXQQM020066647.1, read on the forward strand.
TCCTAAAGGAGAAGTGTGCAATTCCAGAAGAATCTTTTGTTTTAGTTGGGAATTCTTACAAAGATATAAGCGATCTTTGTACCATAAGGAATCATTTTTCCAACTAAATGTATCCGATGTACTAGGATCTTGCTGCAACTTTTGAATGAGTGTCCATACATCTTTGTCCTTCTTCCATTCATCTCTTGCTTCGGTTATCCAATCTGGTTGGATAATAGAAATGGCACAAAGCAATGCTTCCACCTCTTCATTCTTTCTTGAGAGTGCATCCGCAACAACATTAAGCTTTCATTTTTGGTAGATTATTTCAAAGTCATAACCCAACATCTTTGTGACCCATTTTTGCTGTTCTTCTGACGATAGTCTTTGTTCCAAAAAGTGTTTAAGACTATCATGATCAGTTTCTACCTTGAAGTGTCTTCCCATTAGGTAAGTTCGCCATTTCTTTAGTGCATGTAGTATTGCTAACATTTCCTTCTCATAAATAGGGTTCTGTAAATACTTTCCTTTGATTGGACGACTTTCAAAAGCAATGGGTCTTCCTTCCTGCATTAAAACTGCACCAATTCCATTTCCTGAGGCATCACATTCCACAATAAAGGTTTTTGTGAAGTCCGGTGTAGCTAAGACCGGTGCTAGGCACATTGCCTCTTTAAGACGTTCAAAGGCCTTATTTGCTTCAGGAGTCCATGAAAATGCATCTTTCTTCAATAATGTTGTTAGAGGTGCTGCTATTCTCCCATAATTCTTAACAAACTTGCGATAATACCCCGTTAACCCGAGAAATCCTCGCAACTGCTTTATGGTTGTGGGGACTTTCCATTCCTTAATGGCTTTAATTTTGTTAGGGTCTACTTTAACACCCTCGTGAGATATAATATGACCCAGATATTCCACCTCTTGTACTCCAAAGAAACATTTGGATGTTTTTGCATATAATTGGTTTTCCTGCAATAGTTTGAGCACCCTATCAACATGTTCAACATGATCCTTCCAAGACCTGCTGTAGATTAGTATATTATCAAAAAATACTAGCACAAATTTTCTAAGGAAGGGTTTGAAAATGGAATTCATCAACCCTTGAAATGTAGAAGGTGCATTGGTAAGGCCAAAAGGCATGACCAAAAAATTCATAATGACCCTCATGAGTTCGAAATGTTGTTTTTGGAATATCTTCAGTCTTCATTCTAATTTGATGATATCCTGAACGAAGATCCAACTTGGTAAAATAAATTGCTACATGTAATTCATCCAATAATTCATCAATCACAGGAATGGGAAATTTATCTTTAATGGTGAGCTTATTGAGCTCCCTATAATCTAGACACATTCGCCATGATCCATCCTTCTTGTGTACCAATACTACAGGAGCAGAGAAAGAACGTTGACTAGGTTGAATTATACCCGCCTCTAACATTTCTGCAATCATACGTTCAATTTCACTCTTTTGGAAGTAAGGATATCTATAAGGCCTGATGTTTGGAGGAACACTTCCTGGAATCAAATGAATAGCATGATCATGATCACGAATAGGTGGGAGTCCTTTGGGAGTTTCAAACACCTTGGAATGATTGTCCAAGACTTGTTGGAGATCTGCAGAAATAGATAATTTTGATGTCGGAACTTCTAGTGAGCATAATTGTGCAATTACGCCTCGTTGTTCTTTCTTTAGAAGCTTTGTCATGACATTAGAACTTATTATCCTTCCCGGCTTCCCTTCAATACCCCGTAATTCGACTTCCTTTCCTTCTGAAAAAAAATTCAAGAAAAGTTCTTGAAAATTAAAAGCTACCGTCCCCAAAGATTGTAACCATTGTACTTCTAGTACAACATCAGCACCTCCCATAGGAATGGAAAGCATTGGACTAGTCAATACATATTCCCCCATGGTTAGCTTGATATTATGGCATTTTCCAGAGCAATTTATAGTTCCTCCATTTGCAACCATCAATTGACATTCTGGTGCTGGGTATAGGAAACAATTTAATTCCTTGGCTACCTTACAATGAATAAAATTATGGGTGCTACCTGAATCAATCACCACTATTACCTTTCTCTTCTTGATTTGTCCTTTTATCTTGAGAGTTTGAGGAGTGGTAATTCCTGCCAGTGCATTACACGATATGGTTGGATTCATTTCTTCCTCTTCTGGGGCTGGTTCCTGGTGTATATCCTCTTCTTGTTCATTTTCTTCTTCCTCTTCACAATCTATGTAAAATAATTTCTTGTCAGCACACTTATGACCTTTAGTGTATTTGCTATCACAACTGTAGCAAAGCCCTTTTGCTCTTTTTTCTTCCAATTTTTGTGGTGTCAACCTTGTAGGTTGTGGGAATCTAGGCGTAGCAACACTTCCTTCTTTATAGAATTGAGTGGTAGGCTTCCTTGTCGCCATAATTTTACATTCAACTTTTCTTGCCAACCTGAATGCCTTCTCCAATGAATCGGGTTCCAAAACGTGAACTTCATGTTGGATGTTATCCTTTAAAGTGCCTATGAAGAGATCAATCCTGTGTTCCTCTGGAATATCAGTTACCCTTATATTCAATTTTTGGAAGTCCTCAATGTGCTCCTCCACTAAACCCTTTTGTTTGAGATTTATCAATTGGCTAAAGAAGGTGTTTCTCTTTGTATCCTCATAATGTGCTATCATTTCCTCCGTAAAAATTGACCAAGTGACAATTTTTTTACGAGAGCAAAGCCATCGATACCATACAAATGTATTTTATTCTAAATGTAAAGTTGCAATGCGTACCTTTTGTGTGTTTTGCACGTTATGGAGATCAAAATATTGCTCCATCTGTAGTATCCATGTTACAGGATCCTTTCCATCAAACTTCCTCATATCCATTTTTGGAATATGGTGGTTCTTCCTGCCAACATTAGAGTTTATGAAATCACGATTAACATTGATTTTCTTCTCATCATGAGGTTCTTCCACTATCTTTTCACCATTAGGAAACATTTCTTGTATCAACTTTGTCAAACCTTCGATGTCTGTTTTTAGATCATTCTTCATGTTTTCCATGTTGTATTTCATGTCATCCATCTTAGCTTCCATGCCAGCTTCCATGCCATCCATCTTAGCTTCCACGCCATCCATATTAGCTTGCACGCCATCCATCTTAGCTTCCACGCCTTTCTTCAAAACTTCCATTTCATTTTTTGTTGCTCTTTGCGAGAGTGAAATTTGTTGCACTTGCTCTTGTAATTTTGATAGATCATGTTGCAATTCTTCATCTTCATGAGTCATAGTAGAACCTTGTGAAGGCTTAATGGGTGTTGAATTATTTTTATGAGGCATATTTTATAACCCAATATTGATATCTATTCTACAATATGCCCTTGGAATCAATTCAAATTGATTCTTCAAACAAGACTTATGCAATTCGGAAAAAAATACACACCTTTTTCTTGCTTTTGAGGAGCTCGATATTGAAATTGGATTATATTTGTGATTGCAGCACTTCAATATTTGATTTTTGGTACCAACGTAGTCCTCTGAATTATCTTTCGAATGCCATAGGTCTGACCTGATTTGGATTCTCCAAGACAAAGTTGTGTCCAATCTCCCACAATGACCTAATTATGGACTGGTTCAGTAGAGCGAATTTGTACGACTTGCCACGTGTCACTGTTTCATCCTTTGTCTCTGAAATTGATAGCCAAGAAACTAAAAATCCGTGTACTTGCGACCACTTTTTACAGCACTCCAATCCAATGCCCAGAGAGAGAGTTATTGAACTTTTCCCACGATCACCACTTTGAGATGAAATTTAGGAGCTTGAAAAAGCACTACCTTCCACAGATCATATCTCCAAAAATATTGCGAACCAAGCTCTGAAATTTTTTGAAGAATTTCTTCAGGATTTCAGCTTCGCACCATATGAATTTCAGATTCTGAACCTTCGTAGAAAATTTTTTATAGCGCAAATGCCACGATGACCTGTTTAGGAGCCTGAAAAAATACCTGACTTCCACAGATCATATCTCCGAAATTATTGCGAACCAAACTCTGAAATTTTTATACGAGCTTCCTCAGGATTTTTTCTTCGCACCCTAAAAATTTCAGCTTCTGAAACTTCGTAGAAAAACAGTTATAGCGAAAATGCCACGATGACCTGTTTGGAGCAGCGAAACCCTAGAATCCAAAGCTCCGATACCAAATGTTGTGTAACCAACTCCAAAAAGAGAAGAAAAGAGATATCAACGCCTTAGAAATAAGCCACTTCGAGGGGGCAACCTCCAATAAATTACATAAATGAACAATTCTTGGATGATACAATTCACAAAACCTCCTTTCTATATATAGGAGTCCATGGGGCCATAATGTAATCCTAGTGGGCCACAATGTAATCCTAGCCGACCTAACAATAATAATTTAAGAGCACAATAATAACAAAATGGGGGTTACAAGGGTACAATAATAACAATAAGGGGGTTACACTAACAATAATAAGGGACTATACTAGTAATATAGGGACCTAACAAACATTATTTGGATACCATAGACCAAAGTCTAGTCCCTCAGAGATATTTGAATATTCATTTTACAACCCGAAGGTGTGACTTTGGATTAGAGACAATAGCTTGGAATCTTCCAATAATCCCAACCGCATGCATAATTTCGTGTCTTGTCTTAAGTAGATGTGCCAACTTCTAATCATGGATCCGTATTCTAGTTGATTCACCGTGGGAAAATTGTCATGAGAATTGAGGTTACACCCATTACCATTGGCATACTCCCATAGCCTATGCCTTCCATACCATACTAAATAGATTCTGTTTAAGATATTTTGCTTGTGATAAGAATATGCCATATGTTTCTTGTTGCACTTGTAAGCCAAGAAAGAATGTTAGTTCCCCAAGTAAAGACATTTCAAATTCTTGCTGCATGACAGAAGCAAATTTCTGACTCATAGATTCTTCATTACTTCCAAAAATTATATCATCAACATATACAACCACAATCAAAAGTTTATCATTTTCAATTTTTGTGTATAAGTTACTATCAGCAGACCCCTTTGAAAATCCTTGTTGATGAAGATATTTGTCAAGACGATAATACCATGCCCTTAGAGCTTGTTTGAGACCATATAGAGCCTTTTTAAGTCTACAAACAAGATTTTCATCATTTCCCAAAATGAATCCTTCTGGTTGTTCTATATAAAATTCTTCTTCTAGATCACCATTGAGAAATGCAGATTTAACATCCATTTGATAAACTTTGATTTGTTGAAAGCTTGAAAAGGAAAGAAACATTCTTATGGCTTCAAGTCTAGCTATAGGAGCAAAAGTTTCTTCAAATTCTATACCTTCTTGTTGAGAATACCCCTTGCAAACAAGTCTAGCTTTGTTTCTTACAACAACCCCATTCTCATTTAACTTGTTTTTGAATATCCATTTAGTTCCAATGACATTTTTGTTATGAGGTCTTGGTACTAATTCCCAAGTGTGATTCTTTTCAATTTGATCAAGCTCTTCATTCATGGCTTGAACCCAACATTCATCTTTTCTAGCTTGATTGACATTGTGTGGTTCAATAGTGGATAGAAATGCCAGATAGCTAGAGGATCCTACAAGAGTCCTTCTTGTTTGTACACCTGATGCCTTATCTCCCAAAATCTGAGATTCTAGATGATTCTTTTCTTTGAGCTCCCCCGGATGGGAGCTTTTTCGTACATATCATCTTTTTCTTCATAGGGTTCCCCCTTCCATGTTGTGCTATTTAATGTAGGAGGATATGTATCATCATCATCTTCATTTAGCTGTTACATTTTTCGTTGTACCGAGAGAGACTCATCAATTACAACATCAATGCATTCAACAATCTTTCGAAGCATTTTATTGTAACATTTATATGCTTTTTACTTCTAGAAGAGTAACCAAGAAATATTCCTTCATCTGCTCTAGGCTCAAAATTACCAAGTTTTTCATCATTGTTATTGATAAAACATTTTCTTCCAAAAACTCTAAAATTCTTTACAGTGGGAAGATTACCATACTAGAGCTCATAAGGAGTTTTATCATTGCTCATGTTGTTCCTTGGTTAACACCGCCTGTAAAGGAATCCGTGCTCAAGACATTAAATATTATGTCACAAACAAAAGTAATGTGTCTCTATTTTATGAACCTTCAAACATTAATAATATAAACTTCAAATATTAAACCCATACAATATTCTGCAATGCCATATTCTCCTTATGCTGAAATGAGTGGACGGAAGAAACAAGAAAGGAAGGATTTCAATTTGATATGCTGCTTGAAACAGAATCTATCAGTGTAAAATCCTAAAGAAATGAGTAATAACAACGTTAAAATAGAGGAGCGCCCATTAAGGTTTATTTAACTCTTAAATACACATGTATCTAGAGACCCGCAGCTCAAGTTACTCTATTTTATTCACAGACATGGGAAACATAATGAAAACTGAGAAACTATTCAACATAAATAGAATGAAGGAAACTTGCAAAACTTTTTATTGATTCAGTGTTCTCCAGTACAAAATTTAGCTTCAAGGTTCAAAACTCGGAACCTTCCTTTTCCTTACAATTGTCTTTAAATACAGTAACACATAACAGTTTCCAGTAATGAAACTGATTCTAACAGCTTTAATTGACTCTAACTGCTTAAACTAACTACTACTACGGAGGCATGTGCCTCAAATAAGTCTTATTACATTTACATGATTTCACTAAAAACATAAATAAAATTTGAAAATTTCTAATCAATGTGAACTGGTGCTCCTGAGATAGTTGTTGTCTCAATGAATACTTGTGAATGAGCGGCTACCAAAATGTAGCCAATGGGAATGTCTTGTCGTGTCTATGGAAAATGTCTTCGCACTTCTTCCAAAGTACATCGAGTTGTTGGAGAATTTGGTAACTAAGATATTCCTGCATTTCAATAAAAACATCTCGATTGTGAGTAAGATTTTCTCGAGAAGAGAATTCTTACCATCCATGAGAGAACCTGGCCGATGAACTCTGGGACAGAAGCTCGTTTTCTCTTGTCATGGCTGACATACAATGAAACAATACGGTATTGGGTGTACGGTCTAGGTAAGGAGTACCGACTAAAAGGGAAAAAGAACCACAATCAAACGAGAATGGGACAAAGAACAATTTAACAGCTATGAAAATCCATAATAAATGCCGAAATGACGTGTACAAAACCTTCGGAAGAGGATGACAGCTGTCTCCCACCTTGCCTGATGACGTCACTAAGGGGGGTCCGGGAGTACGGCGGAAAACATTAGTTGCGTTGATACCTGCAGAACGTTTTCTCCCTTCGGAAGAGGATGGCAGTTGTCTCCCACCTTGCCTGATGACATCACTACGGGGGGTCCGGGAGTACGTCGGAAATCTTTAACCTATACCCCCCGTAATGAATCTCAGCCGTTGATCACGGCTCGCTCCAGATTTGACCAGTCAACTACGGGGGGTTCGGTGTTGATAATTAACGAGCTATTTTCCGCACCGTAATGACTAATCTGGAACCCCTCTTCCGCGATCACCACTTCCGCTCAGGAAGCTGCTCGATGCTTAAGCTCGAGAATATACATATCAAAATAAAGCTTTATGACTACTTTTATGTGCATCGAGCTTTATAAAAACATTTTATTTGTTTTTTATGATATAGTATTAAAACTATAGCATATTTTTTGAATTTCCAGATTTTTTATTTATTTTTTATTTTCGAAATAAAACATAAAAAGGATATGCAAAAGATGATCCACAACATTTGGCTCCACCTGGGGATAGTGTTTTTACCACAAAACACTAAGAACCTGCAGATTAGTGCCTTCACCTCGGGCATGGAGTCAAACATTGCTTGATGGAAATGTACAATGATCACACCGGATATATACAATGATGATCGAATAGCTGTTTAATGCCGAAAATAATGCTTGAGATATTGCCCATTCATAGGTATATCTAGCACTTCTCCTTCAATATTTTCCAACATGAAAGTATTATTCCCTCTGACTTCATTAATTTTGAATGGGCCATACCACAAGGGATCAAATTTGTCGTGTTTCCCTTTGTCTTCCCTTCGTGTATCCCATCTCAATACTAACTCTCCCTTCTGAAACATGATTTCTTTTGCTTTCCTATCAAATATTGTCTTCATCTTCTGCTGATAAATAAGAAAGTTGTCCCGAACTTTATTTCTGTTTTCACTTAGTTCCATCACATTGTTCATTCTTCTAATCATGGCATTCGGTTCTTCTTGAGCATCTTGGAGGAAGGAGATCACAGGTTTCACCAACTGGGTGGGAAACAATGCTTGAGTACCGTATACGAGCTCATAAGGAGACTTGCCAGTAGACCTCCTAGTAGTCATCCTTGTTGCCCATAGAGCAAAAACTAACTTTGTATCCCAATTCTTCTGATTTTCACTAATTGTCTTCTTCAAAAATTTTACCAATGTTTTGTTGGAAGATTCTGCCATTCCATTTCCCTATGGATGATAAGCTGTAGAATGAGACAATATCACACTGTAAGTCTGAAAAAAATTAATAAACCTGAGTGAGCTGAAAACTTGGGCATTATCTGTCACAATCTTCACTGGACATCCAAACCTGCTAAAGATATTCTCCTCTAGAAACTTCATAACAACCAAATCATTTTCCTTCCTGGTGGGGATTTCCTCCACCCACTTTGTAAAATAATCTGTAGCAGTAAGGATCCACTTAAATTTCTCACTGGATGGTGGATTCATTTCTCCAATGAAATCCAACCCCCATTGTCTAAAAGGTTCTTCAATAAAAATAGGGAGAAGAGGTAATGGAGCTAGCTTTTTCTTTTCTGCAAATACTTGGCATTTTTGACAACTTTTGACTGCTTTATAGACATCAGCAAACACAGATGGCCAATAAAAACCTGATTTGAATATTTTTTGAGCAGTTACCTTCCAGCTGTAATGACCTCCACACAAGCATTCATGATATTCTTTGATTACTTCTGAAACTTCTTCCTCTGTCAAACATAACAACAACACACCAGCAGGGTCCTTCCAATATAATTTTGCTTCAATTATGACATAAGGCTGGGCCTTGAGTTTTAAAGCTCTGTATTTAGTTCTATTTATTGAAGGAGGACAAGAAAGAAAGCACAAATAATGAATAATATCTTTGTACCAATCTGAGCAGAGAAATTTATACTTAATTGTCGTCTTTGACTGATTATCACCTGCTTCTCCATCGACTCCGTCTACAGGAGCCAACAAATTGATTCCCAATGCTTGGAAATTTGACTCTGTCAATAATTTGGCCAATCCCAATCCTTTCACCAGTTTGGTTGGTTTTACATCCAGGTCATATTCTTGGATTTTAGCAATCCATTTTCCCCTTTTACCTTCCACATCGCTCTGTACTAGGACATCTTTTACAGCTGAATTGGGAACGTATGCTAAGATTTGAGAATGAAGGATATAAGTTCTGAATGCTTTCAATGCTTTCACCAGAGCGTATACTTGTTTCTCCAATATATTATATTTCAATTCTGCATCTCAGAGAACTTTGCTAAAATATGCTACAGGCTGTTCATGCTTTTCTTCATTTCTCTGTAATAACACAGCAACAATTGTTGAAGGAGATGCAAATGAGAAGATCTGAAATGGCTTCAAATAGTCTGGACTGATTAGAACAGGTGCTTCCTTTAAAGCCTCTTTAATCCTTTGAAAAGATTCCCTTGCTTCTTTGTCCCACTTCACTTCTGCATCCTTTTTTAACATGTCTGTTATCTTTTTGACGATCTCTGCATAATTGGGAACGAATCTTCTTAGAAAATTATTTTTTCCGAGAAATCGCTGAATATCTTTCTTACTTCGGGGCAGTGGAATTGACTGGATTGCTTCGACCCTTGCTGGATCAATCTTCACTCCTTCTTTAGAAACAATATGACCCAATAGTTTACCCTCCTCCAGAGCAAACAAAGACTTTTTAGGATTCAGCGATAATCCAAACTTTCTACACTTCAGGAAAGTTTTCTGCAAATGTTGTAGATGCTCCTCATCAGATTTTGAAAAAATTGTGACATCATCTAAATAAACTACCACAAACTCATCTCCCACAAATGCGATATCCATTGCTCTTTGGAATGTGGCCCCCGCATTCATCAGGCCAAATGGCATCCTAGCATACATAAATGTTCCCCAGGGTGTAGTGAAAGCAGTTTTCTTTTGATCTTCCTTCTCCATAGCAACCTGATTATACCCTGAAAATCCGTCCACCATAGATAATCTATAGGCCCCCGTGACTTTTTGTAAAACAAAATCCATCTTCGGCAAAGGATAATTATCTTTCAATGAAGCCCTGTTCAAATTCCTGAAATCTACGCACAGCCTTATCTCTCCATTTTTCTTTCGGACTGGTACAAGATTAGAAACCCAATCTGAATATCTGAGTGGAACAATTATTTTGGCCTGCAACAATTTCTTTACCTCCTTTTCAATCGGAGCCAACAATAGTGGATTAATTTGTCGGAGTTTCTGTTTATGCGGCTTGACTCCATCCTTTAGTGGGATTTTATGCTGTATGATATTCTTATCATACGTTTTCAAATCATCATAGGACCAAGCAAATACATCTCTGAATTGTCTGAACAGATCTACGTACCTTTCTTTGTAATCCTTCGAGATCCCTTTGAACAATTTGATCAATTTAGGCTCCTGTTGAGTCCCCAAATTGCATTCTTCTACCTGTTCGTCTTGGTTTGCTTTCTTCTGATTCACTGCAACGTCATTTGCATCAAACAGTCTTTCGAGAGGCACCAAGCCTCTTGGCAAAACATTGTCTTTCAACTGGATAATCTCCTGACCACGCCCCCTCTTTTGCCAGAGCTGTGACCTCACCACCTTCCTTTGGTGAGGTCTCTAGATACATGTGTATTTAAGAGTTAAATAAACCTTAATGGGTGCTCCTCTATTTTAACGTTGTTATTACTCATTTCTTCAGGATTTTACACTGATAGATTATGTTTCAAGCAACATATCAAATTGAAATCCTTCCTTTCTTGTTTCTTCTGTCCACTCATTTCAGCATAAGGAGAATATGGCATTGCAGAATATTGTATGGGTTTAATATTTGAAGTTTATATTATTAATGTTTGAAGGTTCATAAAACAGAGACAGATTACTTTTGTTTGTGACATAATCTTTAATGTCTTGAGCACGGATTCCTTTACACAACAGGGAATTGTTTCTCAAGGTACAACATTATTTGGCGTCGTTGCCGGGGACCGAAGATTCGAAGATTTTCCCTGGGTTTTGTTTTACATTTCCTCTGGTTGTTCAGAGAGGAGGAAATAGTACGCTGTGTTTGTTTGAAAATAGCTCTGGCTCCCAAGAAACCTCACACGAGGTCGGATTCCTCTCAGCCAACCGTTCCTGTTTTGTCTGATCCTGAGAAGCTTGTTTCAAAGAAGGGCCAGAAACTAAAAATATTTGATACACCAGAAACTACACTGCTCGCATCATGCAACAGTTCATGCACTTTCATATCCAAGAAAGCTTCCAAGAAACTCACTTTCTCGGAAGAAGAGTCGTCACCATCACCCGTTCGTTTTCAAGAACCCACATTAGAAGAGCAATCTTTAGAGTTTGTGTCTTTTCCTTTTACAGAAACTCAGCCCCATATAGTTGCCCTCTCTTCTGCAGTCGTTCATACTCAAACTCCTATATCATTTGTTCCACCTCATTCATCCTCTCCTACAACTGGTATTCATTTTACCCCCGCTCAAGGAGCAGTTAACCCGGGCGTAAACATGGTAGTCCCTACAGCCCCTACTTTCTTGATGAATAGATATGCACCATTGAATCTACCCCAACCACTGCATGATATGCCTCAAGAGTATCTCAAGTTACTCCCTAGATTTACTGGTGAAGACGAAATAAGCCCGAAAAAGATGATCCATGACATACGGCTCCACACCAGGGATAGTGTTTTCCTTCAAAACACTAGACACTGCCAGGACTAGTGCCTTCACGTCGGGCACTGGAGTCAAACATTGTGATGGAAATGTACAATGATCACACCGGATATATACAATGAGCCTTGTTAAAGACTGTTACGCTGGTATGTGCTTCTTCTCCCCCGAGTATCGGTGTTCAATCATGGCTTGTAGCATGAGCCATTTGTTGAACTATTCTATTCATTCTTTCTGCCATGCCATTTTGTTGTGGGGTTCCAACTATAAAAGATTATCTTTGTATGCCATGTTTTTCAAATAAATCAAAGAATTCATCTAATATATATTCCCCACCTCGGTCAAATATTCTAAGACATTTGATTTTTAGATCTAATTCATTTTCAACCAGTGCTTTGAAGATCTAAAATTTTTCAAGTGCTTCATCTTTGTGTTTTATTAACCCAATCCAACACATTCTAGAGAAGTCATCAATAAATAGAATATAGTATTGTTCTCCAAGGGGTGAATTTTTCCTCAAAGGTCCACATACGTCAGAATCTATGAGTTCAAGAGGCTTACTTGGTGATCCTTCTTTGGCATTGAATTGTACTCTGGTTTTCTTACCAAATTAGCAACATTTTGCATATGGTACTTTCAGGTAGAGTGACGCTGGGAAGATCACGAACTGCCTTGAGTCTTCTCGATTTGTTGTTTGAGAGAAACTCAAATGCCCCAATATTCTGTGCCATAACCATTTTTCTGAAGATTTACCCAAGTAACATTGTTCTTTGCAACCTTTCAATACATACAGATTGCTTGGTATTCTAGTTCCTTTAATTGCCATTTTTCTTGTGTCAAGTTCACGTACTACACATTCTTTTGAAATAAATACAACTTCATTTCCTTGATCACACATTTGACTCACACTTAATAGGTTATGTTTTAATCCATCCACATACATAACATTGTTAGCTTTTACTTTTTCCTTTAGAAAAACATAACCTTTTCCTTTAATGACAGTAGGAGTATCATTTCCAAAGGTAACATTCTTTTCTCTTTCTAGAGAATTGTATGCAAAGAGTTTATTTCTATCACCTGTCATGTGCTTTGAGCATCTGCTATCAATGTACCATTTATTTTCTTCCCCTTCTGCAAATAAGGCTATGCCACAATTCTCAACCTGTAAGTCCTTCTTTCTCCATACCTTGGAATTTGAAGGTACATGCTCTTTTGGTTGAAGTTTTCTCCTGCATTCAGATTCTTCATGACCAAAGTTATTGCAATAAGCACATTCAATTTCATTTTGAAGAGGAGAAAAGTTGTTATAAGTATTCTTCTTTATTCCAGTCTCATTTCTTTTCTTTATTGCTTCTCTGGTCATGATGGTTTTGTATGCAACACATTGAACAACTTTATGATCAAAATTATGACATGAGAAACATTGCCCATTAAAGAAGAAATTTCTACGATCATGAAACCTTCTATTTGTGTTTACCTTCTGATTTGTATTTCTATGATTGTTATTTCTGCTATTGTTCTTTGTATTGAAGTGGTCATGCTTTACCTGTGAAGTTTCTTGTTGAGTGACAGAATATTGTAGGCTGGCTTTAGCTGCATTTAGATAGCTTGGTGCTGAAGACTAAGAGGATTCCCTGATATATACAAGACCTGTCTTTACAAAAGGAGAGCGTTGAACCTTGATAATTTCATCTAAGGTTTCAGTTCCTTTAGAAAATCTAAGATTTAAAGTTTTCTCTTTCTCAATTTCCTTTCTTAGACTTACTATTTCACATTCTAATTTCTCATTGTGCTTCTCCTTTTCTATAAGCTGATTCTTTAGAGTATCTATGGAATTTTTTTTTTCTTCCAAACATATTTTGAGCTGATTAATTTCTTCAAGAAAATCATTCTCTTCTAGAGCATCCATAAAGGTATATTTAGCCTCACTAGAATATTTTTTAAAAGCCATGAGAAGTCTAACATCTTGATCAGATTCTCCTTCTTCACTATTTGATAGCCCATCACTATCTTCATGAGTATAATAAATTTTTCTATTGATAAACCGATTCTTATTTACTTTTGTCACTTCCTTTCCTTTTTCATGTTTTTCTTTATGAGGACACTTAGCAGCATAATGACCAACTCTTCCACAAGGAAAACATTTAAAATGAAGCTTACCTCTAAATCTTCTAGTGCCAAGTTGCAACTTCTTTACAAAATTTATCTCATCTTCTTCTCAACCGTACCCTGATCCTTCTTGTTCTTCTATTTCTTTTCCTTTTGCAGCAACTCTAAAGACAAATTCTTTGACTTCAGATGGACCTCCTTTTCTCATTTCAAAAGAAGTCAAAATACCATGAAGTTGAACAATAGTAAGAGTTTGTAGATCCTGGTTCTCTTCAATGGTAGACACTTTTGATTCAAATTTGGGAGTTAGAGATCTTAAAACCTTTTCTACTAGAATAGTGTCAGTTATGGTTTCACCCATATTTCTCATTTAATTTACAATATCATCTAGACGTAAAAAGAAACTGATAACTCTTTCCTCATTATGCATCCTGATATTTTCATATTGAATTCTGAGAGTTTGGAGTTTAGCACTTTTTACCTTGTTATCACCTTCATAGCTTAGAATGATTTTGTCCCATATCTCCTTTGCTATATTTAGCTGCATGACTTGTCATATTCAACTACATGACATTGACAAATTCTGATTCAGTCAGACTTCCCAATAATGCATTGACTGCCTTTGCATTGGTTTCATATTTCTTTCTTTCTGTTGTATCTGTTGGAACTAATGCTGGATATTGATAACCTCCTTCAAATATAGCCCATACATTTTCTCCAAGAGACTAAAGATAGGATATTGTCCTTGTCTTCTAAGAGATTAAATTATTTTCGTTGAAGAGAGGAGGCCTGATAGATGTTGTCCCATCTTGATTTCTCATCTTAGCTAATCTTTCTTCTAGCAATTAAGTTTCTTCACAAGAACCTGCTCTGATACCAATTGTTGGGAAAAATACTGAGAGGGGGGGTGAATAAGTATTTAGAAATTTCTAATAAGATTTTAAATTTTTCTTTACAGACTTTCGTACGCAGCTTTGATGAACCCAACTCGCCTATAAACGCACCTATAATAAAAGAAACTAGCATATACTGATATAATTTTTTAGTTTAGAAAAAAATTTCAGGAACAATCTTTAAGTAAGTTTACCAATCATGCATCTGTTAAATAATCAGTAATTATGTGCAGTAACAACAGTATAACTTATCACACAAGAGCATCACACATGAACACCAATAATTAAGGCGGAAGCCCAATTAGGGAGAAAACCACCGTTGCTATCGTAGCTTTCTTCAATATTTATTATATGGAAAAATGTTTACAATATTATACTGATGCAGACTCATATCAGTACACAGGCATCTACTTGCAGAAGGCTACAACCTTCTCTCATTTTCTAGCTGCTACTAGAAGGGAGCAACAACCCCCTAAACTTGTTTACTAGCCACTACTGGAAGGGATCTTCAACCCACTGATCAGAACACCAACTTCTACTGGTAGGAAGCTTCTACTTCCATACTGAAGGTTTCAACCCTCAGAACCACTGCAGACCACGTTTCATCAATTTTTACACTATATCAAACAACATCAACACAACTCTTCATAAACATAAACAACCATAAAATTTACTCAATAATTAAATCAGAATAGTGAGACCACTGTAACCAGAACTCAGAACAATGTAGACTTCAAAATAAATATGCAGATACAAACTCAACCCTGAACATTCATCAACTTAAAATGCATATGCTACTTCACTTCATTGAACCTGCGTGTATATGCGTTTTCCTTCACACCAACCTGCGTATAGCTCTGTGAATATTGTTTTTCAGAATTTAATTAGTCTTAGATCTAGATCTGAGGCTTTCAGTTAGATATCTTTCAAAATGCAGAATCCTTCATTAGTTAGTCACAATCAACCATGTTTATTCTCTCATTGATCATATTTGTACATAATCAATCTTAGCAACATATACGGTATTCAGAAAACCCAGATCTACAAGAAGACTCTATTGACAGACAACAAAAAAATAGCAAGAATAACAGAAAAATCTCTGCAATAATCTTCATAAAACCCTAACTTCCAGATGCGCCTTTTCTGAAGCAAACCCGCGTATATATACGCTTTTAATGAGACAAACTAGTGTATAGATCTATAAATATAAACTTTTCAGAATGACCCAGATCCATAAAACTTACCTAGATTTATTCACTTGACTTCAACAAACTTGCGCCAAGTCATAGATCTAATAATATCTTCAATGGAACACACAAGAGCATAGTCATTTCAGATCTAGAGATCCTGAACCATCATTGTATCCATGGGTGCATCATAGATTTAGAACTATTAATTAAAACAAACTTCATCCCATGCAGATATTCCTTAGAGATAATTATTTAGTCACAACCCTTACTCATGCACACATTTGCACTATGATCTTCTTCTCCTTATATAGATCTAGCCTTTACCAATACCATGAGTCAAAACCGTACAAGAGCTGATGGTATTCTTGCACAAAAAATTAATCAAATAGACAATACAATGCTCAATACTATGGGCTAATACCATGGACCTGTCCCTGTATCATGAACACAATGAAGCACAAAAAGGCATATGCAACTGGATTGTTTGTATCCGCGTGTATGTTCAGTGCCTGCTCATAAAAAATTATGTATATACTAATTTTGAATGTATACGTTGAAAGAGCCT
Source organism: Pinus albicaulis (assembly GCA_034641835.2). Classification (NCBI taxonomy): domain Eukaryota; kingdom Viridiplantae; phylum Streptophyta; class Pinopsida; order Pinales; family Pinaceae; genus Pinus; species Pinus albicaulis. The sequence goes on from JAXQQM020066647.1 coordinate 21,177, forward strand.
TCATAAAATTAGTGTCTTGATTGTATCCATGTTTACATGTTCCCTTCATAAAACCTACGTATACATTGAGAAATATTTCCGTTCCATTTCATGGCATTTTTCACTGAATTCCTTTCTCCGTCACATCAACCGACCGTAGAAACATAATTTTTACATCTTAACACATATAATAACAACTTCATCAAGTAGGCTTCCACTGCTACAACATATTTTGTCATATTTTAAACAAAAAAAGGGAACATAAGAAGTGGGGGAACCACCAAGATTTTCCAGCTGAGTCTTCTAAGTGTGATGAAGAGCTTTCTACCCAAGAGCAAGGAAAAAGAGATTAGCATGACACATGTGATTTTGAAAGCATCCTTGTTGTTAAAAAGGACAAGGGCTATTGGAAATCCTTAACGAAAATCCTCTCAACCTCCTTCTGAACATTGGATTAGCAGATCAAAGAGACAACGTGGAAGATGATGTCCCAAATCAAGATAATAATGTTGTTGCTATAAGTGATTGTCTTATGTTGAACAAGAAGAACAACACTGCTAGCATTGTTGAAGAAGGTGCTATAAATTTGAAATAAAAAATCCACATCAATCCTGATTCTTAAATACATTTGGATATGTGCTTTCAACAAAATACATATATATCAGAGTTAGCAAGCTCTTAATCGGAGCCTTGGTTAAGGATATAAATTTGGATATGCGCTTTGAGTTATTGATGCATCTACATTTCTATGCATATGTGCTCTTTTTATATAAGAGGTTGGACTTCTTTGGGTCTATGAAGATTCCATATTATATAGTATAGCATTAGATGTGGTATAGTTTTTGCAATGCATTTGAATATGCTGCTCTCAATCTTGATAGCATCCAAATCTTGTAAGGAATTTTGTAGATTGTAGGAATGTTGTAATAAAAAAATATTTGGAAAAACCATTTGGGCAGCAGAATGTGGCTACTAGCCTATAGATTGACTCAATAATCAATCTATGAAGAGTGAAAAATTCAAATATCTAATTATAATTATAGCTATACTTTATGATTACTAGCATTATGTGTGCCTTTGTAGCTGACTCTCAAATGGGCAGATATTTCTGTGATTTACTGAAATGAAAAGAAGGAGAAGCATACCTTCTTGAGTTGAAACATGGTTTGGTCTCTTGATTACTTGAATGAAAAACACTATTAAATGTTTTCTGTATGCTTACTATGTTGAAAGGGAAATTCTCAAAGACAACCAGTTGATCAAAGTTCGTGGTAGGGAAATGCATAACAACTTTTAATTAATATTCCTAAAAGTCTAATATAGGAAATAATAAACTTTAAAAGTTGATTTAGCAATGCAAGTCATAACTAAAGTATAGTTTTTTCAAAAATATATATTGATTTCCCAAATGTTGAATAAAAGGCTAACACATCCAATCAATCTCCTTCGAAACATTGGAGCACTAGATCAATGATACAACGTGGAAGATGATGTCCCAAATCACGATAATAATGTTTCTTCTATACTAAGTGATTTTTTTGTGCTCAGAATTAAAGAAGAACAACATAGTTAAAATTGTGAATAAGGTACTGCAAATCTGAAAGAAAAATTCCACATCAAACCTGATTCCCAAAAAAATTTGGATTTGTGCTTTCAGAAAAACATAAGTATATCAGAGGCAGATCATAAATATAGAGGCATATCAGAGGTAACAAACTCTTCATCAGAGACTTGGTTAAGGATATAAATTTGGATATGTGCTTTCAACAAAATAGAGGCATATCATAAATACATAGGAAGATCAGAGGAAATAAGCTCTTCATCAGAGCCTTGCTTAAGGATGGGCCTTGGAGCTTCAATCATCATGTTAACATCAATGACCATGTGATGGGAAGGTAATGGGTGAGAGTTCGAATCTCACCTCTCTTTCCTTGGTAACCAAAAGGAGTAAGGGAAAATTCCTGAACTCATCAAATGGAACTCTCATAGAAGAAGAGGTTGTGAATTTATATTATATTTAATGTATTCATATTGGTTGATGCTTATATTCCAAACAAAAAAGAACATAGAACTATACAAACATAACAATAATCAGTTAACTGAAACAATTATGGAAAAAAACTTCAAAAAAGAGATTGCCAATTCTAAACCTAAATTATAATGTACATAAAAAGAATAACATTTAATTCCAGTTGTGGTCTATACATATTAAACAAATAAATGTTTAAGTTCAGTTGTGGATAGATAAATTCAAGAAAAAATGAAAGAAAAATCCACATAAACCATCAGTCAGAATAATTCAGCATTCACCAAAAGAAATAATAATTCACATTAGTCTAATAACTCATAATTCAGTTCACATCAGTCTAATCTATTCCAACTTTTGTGGGAGTGCCAAACTCTTAATTGGTGGATCATAATGGAGGGAGAGTATACATTTTATTAATGGAAATCACAAAATTTATACCCATATATATATATATATATATTTATATATATTTATATATATATATAAACAGTTGTATACCTATAACTTGGACCATACATACTATGTATATCTGTTTTATAAAACTGTTATATAACTATTGTGTATCTCTTTTATCACATGGATTTGTGAGTATAAATTAAGGACATTAGGGAAAAGTGTATAGGTTGTTTGGTATAAATGGATCGGTCAATGGGATAATCAGATTATCTTGTTATTATCCACTATGAATAGGGGTAATGTATATAAAATGGATATATCTATATACCTATGGATCATTAAGTAATAGGTGGATTATTAAATAAATCATCCAAGTCATTTTTCTTACAAATTTATCTAAGATGGATCCTTCAGTGAGATAATCGGATCACCTTGTTATGATCTACAATGAATCAGGGTAATGTATATAAATTGGATATATTTGTAAGTTTATGGATCATTAGTTAATAGGTGGATTATTAAATAAATCATTATAATAATTTTTAGTATGAATTTCAGGATTTTAGACCAATTTGAAATCTGATCTAATTATATCGGTTATTAACATGTATATCCTGGATTAATGTTTTTTTAGTCTTAATATGATTCGGGTTAAGGTTGAACCTCAATTATGTCTGTTATGTTGGATCATATTTTGATATTGAAGATATGATTTTCAATGAGTTCTATTTTTTACATCAAATATTTTGGATTTAGATAGGAATGTTTCATAACTAGGCTTTCTGGACCTAAGTAATAGCTCTAAGAACAACAAAAGGATGGAAATGATTTGAGAGAATTTTTGAGGGATATATTCGCATCCAATAGACTAGGGAGAATATCATTTCTCAGGGATGTCAGGAAGTTTTTAAATATCAAAAGGTGGCGCACTCATGAGGAAGATCGTTTGATAATACCAGTGTTGTGAGGGTAAATTTTTTTTCATATTTGAAAAATAGTGATCAATAATGAAAAATGAAAAACTATATTTATAATTACACAAATTATAAAAATTGGGAATTATCCAAATTGTGACTTATTTAATACAAAAAATTTGTATTACACAAATTCCATGAATTATCCAAACTCTGTATTACATGCATAAAACTCACTTCGTTTAATAGACAAACTGTATTACACAAATTCCACGAATTATACAAAATAAATTGTATTTTTTTATATATAATTTTTTTTTCTAAAAAATTTAACTACTGGGTGACCAACCTACAAAAATAAGGAACAACAGATGAAGATGCAGAGGTGAGGATGAGTGGATGAGCCGAGCAGAGCCGAGGAGAGATGAATCGAGTAGAGTTGAGTCGAGCAGAGATGAGGAGAGACGAGTCAAGAAGAGGAGAGATGGGCCGAGCAGAGGAGAGTCGAGTAGAGGAGAGCTTGCAGTTGAGGGACGAGCCGAGGAGAGCTGAGGATAGATGAGGACACCGAGGACAATTAGATGAGGAAACCTGAAAAATCAATGCCAACATAACGAGGTTAGCACGTAAACAAAAATACCAGAAACCAAAAATAAATAAACAGAAAACACCAAAAACTTACCTACCATAGCTCTCCAATGGTCTTGCAACGGTCACGCAACGACTGCGTTAAACTAAAATTGCTAAAAAACCTTTTAGGGTGTAATGGCCGCTATATTTATAAGCAAAAGTTAAACCGAAATTTTATGTCGGTTTTTCTATCTCTGGAAAAATATCCAGTTACCGATGTCGTCAATGTTAATGGTAGAATAAGTTCAACAAATGGAAGGAAACGTTGGACCGAATTTAGTAACCCACCTTCACATTTTTACCCATTTCTTTTTCTTCTTTTGACTTTTTTCATAAAATATAAAATAACATATGTAAAATAACAATTGTGAATGCTAAACCTAATTACATTTTCCAACAACATGTGCTAACTTATATTGGAGATGTCCAATTAATAAGTATAGGAAAACAAGGGCAAGAGAGAAATGGTACTCAAAATCTATTAAGAAAAATGTTCAAAGTGAAACTAGAGGAAATAAAGAAAACAACAAGAATATCAATATTTCAAACAACAACAATGCATGTTTAAGGCCTTTAACTATTTCTTACCAAGATTGAATTATATACAAAATTCCTAAAGCTTGTAACCCTAGATTTTCCCAAAGTATATTTCCCTTCAAAGAGTTACCAATAACTATTTAGAGAATGAAAATAACATATATAATATTTATTTTTACATAAAATATCATGGGTAAAACTATGGGTTTTAAAAAACTTCCGAAAAAACCACCAACCCTATTTGACCTCAATTTTATTTTATTTTTATGTAATTTTATCGATTCAAAGTGCTTACATGATAAGAAATTAAAATATCTCTTCTATATTGGGGTAGAGAGTGCCTCTAAGCCCAATAAGTAAAAATGTCTCGAAATGTAAAGTTAATTTTTTAAATTAATAAATATTAAAAATGATATATTTTCTTCAAAATAGGAAATGACATGATAAAATGGAGAATTTTAAAATGGTTGATAGGTAGGGAAACCCAACCATATCCAAAAATTCATTCATTCTAGTGAGACAAAAGATAAAAGATTATCGAGAGACGAAAATTTCAAAATACATATGTGACAATAAGAGGCCTCCAAGAACTTTGGGAAATTGAGTGAATAACTAGAACATAATAACTAATAGATAAACTAAGACAAATTGAATAAATCATGGAATTTAATCCTATATGTTCCTTGTTGCTTTCGAAGAAGTAGTCAAAGTATGGGGGAATTCCTTTGTGTCTTTCAAGGTGACCCAACAAATAATCTAGAATAGAGATTTGACACTTCAAGTGGTCCAAGGAGAAGATAATTCCCTCACATTTTCATGTCTATCCAACAATACTTTTCCAAATAGACATTTTATGTTCCAATATATGTCCACATAGACATATATTCATTGTATCGACGACACGTGTGCCCTGTGTTATGAACCAAATCTATTACATCACTAAGAAAATCTGTGTCCAAGAGAATGCATCTCTAATCGTTAATCTCCTTTTCAGCCTCAGTATTATATTCTTGGATTTCTAGGGAAGTGAGTTCTTGAAACCGTACCACAAAAACTTCCACTTGAATCTAAGCTCTTGTATGTCCTTGTTCCTCATATTCTTGATAACAGGAGGCACCATGAATATAAGATCACTAACGGGGCATGATTGCAGCGTGAGGAGAGGAACTATTCTATGAAAGGACATAAGTTCCTTTACGAGTGGGACAAAGGAGAGAAAAAAAATGCAATTTTGCTACAATGGCACAGATAATGGCCTTGCCTAATGTGGGAGGTTTGAAAGAGTGCCTATGGAATAGAAACTCCCGATACACTAAAAAAATGAGGAAGGGAGCCATTGAGAGTGTAATACCCCTCAATGTTCACATAAATGTTCTTTATTTAGAATGAACTATTGTTAGTAATGGATATAAAGCTATAGGGAGCTTATATTGAAATACAAAATGGTGATGTATTAAATAAAATTGAATATTAAAGATAAACTGAATAATTACTTGAGAAACATTTTGAGTTAATGAGATCCTTACCTGAAATCAAGAAAATTAGGTGGATGGATAAGAACAAGATAAAATTCCCTTATTCACTCTTAAAAAGTCCCTATGGGTGATTAAAAGTGATTTAATATGATTGGGAGGAAAAATATCTATTAAATCACTCAGTGTGGAAAACAAAACACTAAGGAAGGGTGAATAAAGCGTCGTGGGAGACAAACGTGGGCTTTAACGAAAAAGTGAAGATACTTTTTCAAAATATTGGAAAAATCCTAGGCAATTGGGGTTGACAAACCCTAGAAAATGGGACACCGCTATGGAAAGTATGCTAGGGAAGTAAGGTATAAGAATGCCTTGCCTAGAATTGTAGCTTTTAACCCTGTACATAAATTATCTACAAACAAACACTTAAAACAGAAGATAAAAAATAATGAGAGCATAAAACATATATACATAGAGATTCTCCCATGGATCCCAAAACCAGGACTACCAGCTTGAGTTTTCATTATATTCCTTTCAATGTTACAACACATATATACACATGTCGAAGCATTCATAAAACCAAATCCACTAACCTTGGACTAGAACATAATTGTAGTTCCCTTGACCGGATCCACAATATAAAATGGGATAAAAACCATCATGCCAAAATCCATGTGAAAACCCATGCTCAAAACAATAGTGCACCCACCTAATATAGGGTCCATTTTTTTTTCGGGGCACTACCCCAAACTCTATGAAAGGGGGCTACCACCCCCCTGCAAGCCCCCCTCCTACGTCCGACGTAAGCATAGGGGGGCTACTTGCTTCTCTCATGGAGCTAGTCGTGGAAATATTATAACACACACCCAACAAGAATCATAAGAGGTTGTTGATTCTGGGGGTAAGAGGCAGATCTCAACTCGGGGGAGAACCTGTGGTGAAAGTTTTGCGGTTGGGTGGAAAATTGTATATTGCAGTGTCCCTTCTTGGTGAGATAGCTTTGATGACACTTAGAGATGGTGATTTTGATATAATGATATAATATTATGCATTATAGACTTATGTGCATGCCTATATCCTATAGACTTGGTTTGGGTCACTTGGTTGTTGTGTGCTTATGATAATATATATGGTTTAGTAAAAATTCTTTCGGTAATAATCACATGCAAAAGAACGTGATTATTACCGAAAGAATTTTTACTAATGTTATTATGGATCACAGAAGCTTAGATTCCAAAAATATATATGGTTGCGTGTATAAGAATTGATTTTGGTTAAGAGCATATTAGCGATGTTTTCTCTTTTGGTATCCTATTTTGGACATAGGTGTATGACATGAATGGTGATTCAAGATTGAGACACAAATCCATGGATGATCATGGTTATGTGGAACATATGGTTAATTATGATTTATGGATGATACATGATTATATGTGTGTAATCTCGTACTAAGCATTATGTGGCAGGGGACTTGTTCATTGCCAATAGGGATGCTCAAGTTATAAATGACTGCGGAAGTCATTTCCTTAAAACCAAAATGACTGTGGAAGTCATGCATAATCTTTGGTAAAATGTGAATAATTTAATTATGAAATTCATTTGATTTATTTGATCTATGAGATTGTGATGTGTGTAGGTCTTGGAAGAAGACCTTACCAATGAACCATCAGATGGGTATGAGCTCACAATCAGTTCCTCAAGGTGAAGCGCGGAGTTTCAAAGCAGAGTAGATGAGAAGCCATGGAAATTAGTGTTCGGAGTCCTAAATCCATGAAATATAAAGACGTGAAGTCTTGGATATATAATGAAATGTTTTGGGCACAGAGTCCTGAATATTTAAAAATATCAAGGTGTGGAATCTTAGATCTTTAGATTAGATCAGGGCGCGAAGTCCTCAATCTACTAAGGCACGGAGATGCATACAATAGGGGTGTGGAATCCCTATTCTCCGGAAGGAAAATACCACTCATGGGCAGCTCACGGATGAATTTCCTTAATAAAATATTATTCCTAACAATTTTGGAGTGACTTTCTAAAAATAGAAAGTCATGTCTACCATTTTAAGTATGAGTTTCCAAAAATAGAAAATCACCTCCAATCAATGGGTAATCAAGTATACTTGAAGGAAAATCACTTATCTTATGATTAATCAATCGTAATAGTTCAATCTCGACTTAATCCTAAATATTATTAATATTAATATTATTATTATTATTATCTTTTATGAGACTATGATATTATTATTAAAAATGAATTATATCTCCTCAATCACTTCACACCACTCTCCTTGATGATTCTCATGGCTCTATGTAAATCTCTTTGACACACATTACACTATTTTAGTGCACTCATCAAAGAATGTATATCCTCTACACTCATTAAAGACATGTCATAAAATATTCCTCTTACACTCTAGTCTTTAATGCATATGTTACACCCTCCTTTTAACAAAGGCATAATACCTCTTCCTTAATGGCATGATTTACACTCATCTAAATAGACATAAATGCATGGCATATTACCCTTTATGACAAGAATTTGTTGCTCCTCCCAAAAATGTGTCTCATGTTGTAGTGTCCCTTCTTGGTGAGATAACGTTGATGACACTTAGAGAGGTGATTTTGACATAATGATATAATATTATGCATGACAGACTTATGGACATGATTATATGCTATAGAATTGGTTTGGGTCACCTGGTTGCTATATGGTTATGATAATATGTATGGTTTTGTGTATAAGAAGCGATTTTGGTTAAGAGCATATTAGCTAGGTTTTCTCTTTCTGTATCCTAGTTTTGACATAGGTGTATGACATGGATGGTGATCCAGGATTGGGACACATAGATCCATGGATGCTCATGGTTATGTGGAACATATGGTTAAATTATTATTTATGGATAATACATAACTTGTATGATTATATATATGTCTAACCTTGTACTGAGCAGGGTGTGGTAGGGGGCCTGGTCCTTTTCCAACAAGGATGTTCAATTATGAATGACTGTGGAAGTCATTTCTTCAAAACCTAAATGACTATGGAAGTCATGCACCATTATTGGTAAAATGTGATTAAGTTAATTTCATTATTAAATTCATATGATTCCTTTGATCTGTGAGATTGTGATGTGTCAGGTCCTTGAACAAGGCCTTACCATCGAACCATCAAATGGGAAAAAGATCACAATCAGTACCATAAGGAGAAACACGGAGTTTCAAAGCATAGTAGATGAGAAAGCATGGAAATTAGGGCGTGGAGTCCTAAATCAAAGAAATATAAAGACGTGGAGTCTTGTATATTTAGGGCGCAGAGTCCTAAATATTTAAAAAGATCAAGTTATGGAATCTTAGATCTTTGGAGTAGATTAGGGTGTGGAGTCCTCAATCTACTAAGGCACAGAGATGCATGAAATAGGGGTGCGGAATCCCTATTCTCCGAAAGAAAAATACCACTCATGGATCAACTTCCTTAAATAAAATCTCAATCTGACAATTCTGGAATGACTTTCTAAAAATAGAAAGTCATGTCTACCATCTCAAGCATGACTTTCCAAAAATAGTAAATCTCCTTACATAAATTGGTAATCAAGAATAGTTGAAGGAAATTAAATTAAGTTATCATTAATCAATCCTAATAGTTCAATATTGACTTAATCCTCAATATTATTAGTATTATCATTATCTTTTATGAGACTATGATATTTTATTAAAAGGGAATTACAAATTAACTTTATCCATTCAATCAATTCACACCTATCTCTTTCATGACTATCATGGCTCTATGTAACTCTCTCTATTTTAAATATTACATTGCACTCTCTTTTATGCACTCATCTAGGAATGTCATATTCCTCTTACACTCATTAAAGATATGTCATAAAATATTCCTCTTACACTCATTAAAGATATGTCATAAAATATTCCTCTTACACTCTCTTTAATGCATATGTTACACTCTCCTTAAATAAGGCATGCATACCTCTCCTTAATGGCATGTTACACTCCTCTAAATGGAATACAATGCATGCATATTACTCCTCCTTTATGACAAGAATTGGTTTCTCCTCCTATATATGAGTCTCATGTATTCTCACTTGGGGGAGGAGGGTGATGCCAAGAGTGGAAGAGACTTGAGGAAGGTTGTGAGAGATATGGAGAGTATCCAATTTCTTCCAAAACAAATATGGATTCCTTACTAATCTACTAAGTGTCTATTGAGGTTGAACATGAGTGGTATTTAGAGGAAGTGAAAACTACCTTCCTGAGTTGCCTTGCATATCTCTCTCTCTACTGTTGTATTGTGATACTGGTTGTGAGCTTTTGCAGCTCGAGGGTTCCAAGGGGAGAAGTTCTTCTTGGATATGGTTGGGAGGAAAATCGGGTGGTTCATGATGAGTTGGTAAGGATATTGGCATTGGAGCATACTCTTATTGGAGCTGGAGCATACATCCATCCTCTTGGAGTGTACAAATTCACTGTCAGGTATGTGGGTCAAATTATATTGTGCATTTTTTTTTTTTTTTTTCATAATCTTTTGCTTGTTTGGTTGTTTGCTGAAACTTACATGTATATGAAGTGTTGCACCAAATGTGAGGAAATTTCGTAATGATTGTTGAAGTATTTTCTTGTATAATGTTGAGTCGATTGAAAGAAAGTCCTAATGGATGAATCTTGTAGGCTGTTATGAATTGGATGAAAATGTTTTAATGGCTTAATTTCTATTCTCCTTCTCTTTTTACAGCTCTAGATAAGTTTTCATACTATGTGTTTGATAGAAGTCATAAATGAGATTGTAGGATTCTTGGGTAGTTGTTGTTTTCAAGAATCACATTTCTGGGAATCCCTGTTGTGATTCAGCTCCACTTCAGGGGGTATCCGTACCAATAGGCCATTTCACCCCAAGTTTGATTCCAAAAATCAAGGTTTCGGACATCTATTCCCAAATCTGCTCTGTTTTGCAGATTTTCTGTTGCATGTAGAACCGCCTGTTGTTTTGTCTTACTGTTTGGTTCTTTTTATATTGGAACTGCCTGATAATTTATAGTGATGAATCTGATATAGGCTAACCACTTGGAAATTGTTTTTAAAGTATAAATGGTTAATAATTTGAAAATTTAAATAACCTTATGGCAACTTGTTTTATGACTGCCAACTATTTGTCAAAATTCCTCAATGGTTGTACCTTACAACATTGTGAGCTATGTTTGAAATTTCTAAATATTTATATTCATTGGTATAGATTCAAAAATGAATATGGCTGATAGTCTACTAATATCTTAAGTTCAATTATTGACACTACTTACAAAAAAAAAATGAAGTCATGTAACTTTGGATTCATGTTAGCTAATTGTTGTGAAAACACCTTAAAGAGATAATGGTTGTAAGTGTTTGAAAAAATGCCTCAATGGCTGTACATTTCATACTTGTAAATTGGTTTTCATAATGTTCAATGGTTGCATCTAATTACATTTATGAACCGTCCATAAAACAAAAGGCTTAAGTTAATTTAAGATTTGCAATCAAGGTGTTTCTAGTGTAATAACTCATTGAGTTAAAGGGTCTTGCTGAAAAGTCAAAATAGCAGTAAGTAATTTGTTGCAATATCAGCTCACATATGAATTCCTAATTATGGGATGCCAACTCTATATAATTTAAATTATCCTTTTAAGAAAATAATTCATAAGCATGTTATTAGTCACTCTTGAACACATTTAATTACAACGGAATTAACAATTAGTTTATTGTAAATTGCGGTTCATAAAGGTTGACATTTATTCATCCCACTAAATAATTTATATTTTAAAGGTGATTTTAGTCTTGAGAAGCAAGTATTATGGTTGTATTTTTTGGATCTTGATAAACCTTGAACTTTGTAGCTTTGAAGATAAGTTGGAAGAATTTAGGGTGTAGTGTAAAGGACACCAATAACTTCTATATATAAAAATAAATAAATAAATAATAAATAAATAAATAAAATATCGCATTTTGATTTAATATAATATTTCTCTATAATAATTATGGTAGGTAAGGTGGGACCTTACATATGTATTTCACTTGGAGAGATGCATGGTGATACCAAGAGTTGGAGAGATTTGAAAAGAGATATGAGAGGAGAGATTTGAGAGTTGTTAACTTCTTTTAAATAAATCAAAACTCAAATAAATTACTAATTATTTATACATGGTGCAGCTGACCATGAGTGGTATTTGGAGGAATTTAAACTTATCTTCCTCAACTTGCCTTGGTTTTCTCTCTACTGCTATATTTTGGTACTATTTGTGAGCTTTTACAGCTCAGGGGTTCTAGGGGGAGGAGTTCTCCTTCGATATGGTTGGGTGGAAAATCGGATGGTTCAAATGAGTTGTTTAAGGGATCAAAGGTGGATCATATTCTCAACGATTGGAGATGAATATCTCTTCAGGTATAATTTCCATTGTCCTAAAATTATAGTACCTTTAGCATAAAATAAAAAGTAGACATTTAAATTGTTGTAAGCATCTAATTTTTTTTAGGCTTATGTTATATATAATATTATTGATTAGTTAAAAATGAAGACTAGATCAATCTATATGTATCGATGTTTAGATCTCAATATTGGAGTTATTATTGGTGTATTTGATGGTACTAATATTGGTATTGTAGCATTTGAGAAAGGAAAGCCAAATATTATTGAAGGTAATTGCATTAAATAAATTCGAAAGGACTTGGGTAAGTGTTTCACAATTTATGGTTTTGTTTCAAGTAATTAGATGCGTGTTTTAGAAAGGGTTTTGGGATATTTTTCAAAGTGTTTGAAAAAATCCGTGAATGAGTAATGCAATCAATTTATTTATGCATGAACAAGTGCTAACTTGTAGCTTTCACTTGAAGTAAGAAAATGGGCATGTGCCCAAAATATACATGGAGGAATTACAGAACCAACCCCTAAAAGAAAATACAAAAATAATGGCAACTAAAATATGGTTTGGAAGATCAAATGCATGAGGTAAGTTTGAGATAAATTTAAGTTATGGATTATGTTTCATATTCTTATCAATAATTCAATGTTTTTTTATTCAAGTTGTTGTAATAGTACTATCAGAATTTTGATAGAAAGCCTTAATGGCTATAGCATTTAGTGTTGCCATGTGTTTGTCAAATTATAGCAATGGCTGCAATAATCTTGTCAAATCATTTCAAATGAATTAGCTTGTGGGTTGTAAAATGTTTCACAAACTCATACGGTGGATTTAGAAATGTGTGAATTCAATGAGCATATATTAGTAACATAAATCTGGGTTGTTTTTCCTCATGTAGTGTTGTAGTTGAAAGTTTTCATTCCATGTGTGACAAAAGTCATAAATGAAACATTAAGGATATATTTTTTTGTTGTTTTAAGAATCACATTCTTGGGCGTTTTGAATTCGATTCAGCACAACATCAGGGGTTATCCATGCCTAATGGACCAGTAACCCCTGCTTTGATTCCAAAAACATACTTTTCAGAACCTAGATTGGACATCTAGATGATTTTGCAGATTGCTGTTGTGAGTTATGTGTGCCTGTTGTTGAGTCTTTGATGAAAGACTAAGATTATTTAGTCCATGTTTTAATATGCCAACATTTAAAGTTTTGATTTTTGAATTTTATGAGATAAATATGTTGAAGAAGAATCTTAAATTCATTGTTGCCAATTGTTTGACAAAATGCCTCAATGGCTTTTGATTGCATGCTCGCAAAGTGTTTGTCATAAGGCTTTAATGAATGTAGATTGCATGTTTGCAAAGTGTTTTTCAAAAGTCCTAAATGGTTGTAGCTTTGGTGCATATAAATTTTTAGTGTAAAAGTCTTAGTGTCTCTCGTTTTTATGTACTAGAAATTATAAATAGGCTATTTTATGGGTGTAGCTTCAATAGACTATTTAATGGGTGTAGCTTCCTCTGTCTGCAAGTTTTTGGTATGAATATAAAAATTAATTTAATAATTTTCTAAAGTGTCAATATAGAATAAGACAATTGTTCCTTGTATTATCTAAAGCTTTAAAAAAAGAGGGGGCTTGTTGTTGGACACAATCTTACAATGACTAATTCTGTAGTATTTTGTGCAAATGATCATAATAAGTTTCATCTGAGCTGCATGTATGCATGGTTGCATTATTGTGATTAAATGTCTTTAGAAAACAACTACTTGTGCCCAATTTATGTAGGTCCATTGTTTTACTTGGCACTTTTTTAATAATAATATTCTTATGAATTGGTAACAGTAGTTTCTCTTGCTACAATATTCATTATGTAATTCTCATGATTGAAGCATTGGCTTGATAATTGGGATTGGGAATCCTAGTAGATGAATTTGGAAATGTTGTTGGGTCAATACATTTTTTTATTCCATTTCATAAAAATATTGTATTTATTATATTTACCGATGAAGAGAAGCATATTCTTCCCTTAGTTACCTTGCTATAGGCAGGTTAATACCCATACACTTATATGTGATATTTATAATAGACACATTATAATTTCGTGGTTATGATAGCAAGGGTCTATAAGTGGAGCTTATTTAGCCAAATATAGGAAATCAAATAAGTTTACCTAGATTAATGTTCACACATGGAATTATGGTGGAATTTATTTCTAATCTTACTTAGAGCTCATCTAGAAGTATGATAAGAGCACATGTTGTCATCTTTGAAGCTTGAGAGGAAATGTGTTTTGGAATTGGTTTTAAGGGAAATTTATCCCTCACTTATTCTGTGATATTCTTATATTGAAATAGATGAAGGAACATGATTACATGATAACTTAGTTAGTAATGTTCCAAAAAACAAATTGAGTATTAGTGATTAATGTGACCTATACTTCTCTATATTATTTATGGTGGGTAAGGTGGGACCTTACATATGGTATCAGAGCCGGTTAGAAACTAGGGGCTAATGGGCCATCATGCTTACTTGTAGGTTGATGATGTATGAATGTTGATTTTGAATACATGTTGAGTTGTTGTATATCTTGACTTGGAAGCATATTAGTTGCATAGAGGATATTATTATTATGTCATTTAGAAACTCATGAAAGAAATAAAAAATTATTTCTTATATTCCTTTATATTTTTGTTAAGACATATTATTAGAAATATGTTAAAATGCTTAAAGACATGTTGGGAAAGGATGTGCTTGAGAAAGTTGGGGTTAAACCCAAGTATGTGAATGAATTTACTTTAAATCGATGAGTGATATAGGTGCAGTGCATGCATGGTTTCATATATGTTTAATGCATCATTTTCAATGTGATATGGGCTTAGTAGCCATCTTTAATAGCTGAAATCATATCTACGAAGAAAATTTTTGGCTTAATCTAGACTATAGTATGATGACCTTGGTGTGTATGCTTTGGGAATGCGTAAAAAGTATAAGGTTGAGATTCAATTAACGTGATGATTTATTTCATCATGTTAATTTTGTGTTTTTTCATACCTACACTAATGGAAACTTAACAAAAAGCTACCTTGAAGGATGCCACATTTAACTGTGAATGTAGATTGAAGAGTAATGTAGGTGCATTAATTAGATGTGTTAAAGTATGATTTGGGAATACATTATTAACGAGTAAGAATTAAGTGGCTCTGATTTATTTGACATTATTTTGTGTATTTTGGGGTGACATTATGCATCAAATTATTTTAAATTACTCAAATACTAGGTTTAATAATGATCTTCCTAATAAACAAAAGGCTTAAATGACTAGTGCATGAAGGTTTGTGGAAGCCATTTTAAGGAACACTTGAAGGATATGTTTTCCTTAAGCTAATGTATGGGTGTGGAATCCATAATAGCATATATATATGAGAAAATGTATTGGTGTGGTATCCATTCTATCATATATCTATGAGCTAATGTATGGGTGTGGAATCCATGCTAGTATATATCTATGAGAAAATGTATGGGTGTGGAATTGATACTAAAATATATCTATGAGCCAAGTAACTCTTATAGTTAGAATATTTTGATGGAATATCATAGACATGATTAATGAGTGATTATTTGTAATTAAATTTAAATGGATAGAGATTTGTAACATGAATTTGCTTGATTTTTAAATCCATTATTTTGTTTTTATTAAAAATGAAGATACTAAGATTGGTATATTGAACACCATTAGGTGGTTTAGAATGTTTGCAATAATTGATTTTGATATATGGAGTCAAGTGTGAGCTAAATATCTATCCTCTAGTATTGTAATCCTTTTGTATGTGTTGAATTTAGGTAGAATTAAAATGATTTTCAAATTCTTGAAATGTAGAAAAATATTATTGTGATAAGTTGATGAAATAACTTTTCTATTGGATTAAGACAAATTAGGTCTAGGAAAGCCATAATAGTCTCTTTAATGATTTTATCAGTTGAATATTGGTTGAATTATATTTAACCAAATTAATTAGAGAAATTATCAGGACTCAACTCATGTATTTCTCCAAAATATTGTTAGTTAGACGATTGAGTCAAAATTCATATTGTTTATAAATTTTTAAGAGAATAACATGTTTAGAAGGTAAACATTTTATGTGGTGAGAACTTGTTCTATTTGAACTTAAAGAAAAAGGCATGTGATTAATGAAAAGCTTAGTTGAGTTCTTGTTTTACAAGAATATGTGCTTGTGATATTTTTTGAGGGAGAAATGGAAGGAGAGTGAGGTCACGTTTTGATGAATTTGAATTCGTGCATGATTTAGAAGCCTAATATGATTGTATTGTATGTGGAATGGAAGATATTTTTGGATTTAGGAATTTTGTATTGGGATGTATAGTTATATGAGTATTTATTAGTCCTACAAAATTTTGTAATAATTTGAGAGGATGGTATTTAATGTTTTCTTTCCTTTTCTACGTACAAACCAACATCCTCTTCTGAACCATCTAATGCCTATGGCTTCTTTAGCATGTAAATAATTCAAAAAAATGTATTTACAATATTAAATTTATACAACTTCCAGTAGCGTTTTTGAAAAACAGATTTAAAAATATGAATGATTTTAGAGTAGGGATTTCTTTTTAGTTCAAGATACAACACAACAACAAAAGAAAATTAATTTTTTTATTATCAAGACATCATTTTAGAGTTGGTTTGTTGTAGTGTCTCTTATACGTAACTATTTTTCCCTCAACCCACTTTTCATAACTTCCATAACCATTAGGTAGGGACATGCAACTTCAATGATGTTTTTCTTGTTTAGTAAAAGATTGTCAAGACTTTAATTTATTGAAAGTTGTAGAATTTACAATCTATAAAGTTTCAAGATATAATTTTTAAAAGTCTAATTCTTTAAAGGGTGCTAGCTCAATGGAAGAGCACTTGCTTTACAAGCAGGAGGTTGGTGGTTCGATTCCATCGTGCCCTGATATTCATATGGAATGGTGACGATTAGTTTTTGGTGACGGAAGCTCTTATGACCATCACCAATGAGCTTATGGTGACATTTTTCGACCCTTAACAAAATATGAAATGGTGACGGTCAATGAATGCCACCATATATACACATCAATAGTGACGACCATGAAGGTTCCATCACCATAAATAATTTTTGTTGATATTAAATGGTGAGGGTCATTGTTTGTCATTATAGTGATTATTCGTGATAGACCTTGATGTCACCAATGAGTTTATGGTGACGGTCAATGAACGTCACCATATATATGCACCAATAATGGCAGCCATGAAAGGTCCATCACAAAAAATTGTTGTTGTTCATATGAAATGGTTACGGTCACTATCCGTCATTATAATCAATATGCGTGACAGACCTTGAATGTCACCACAACACATACTTTCGGTGACGCCACCTTTGGTGACGTTTAGTTTTTTGGTGACAGAGGCTATTGTTCATCACCATTGCTCATATGAAATGGTGACAGTCACTATCCATCACTATAAATCATTATTGGTGACGGACCTTGAATGTCACCACAACACCTATATTTTCAGCGACGCCACCTTTGGTGATGTTCAATTTTTGGTGACGAAGACTCTTTTGACCCTCACCAATGAGTTTCATGACATTATTTTCCCTCACAATAATGTCTTTTTTTCTTGTAGTGTAATTCTCAAAATAAAAAAAGGAGATTTAACTTTAGATTTAGGCTAGAAATTCCACATAGGTAGTCTAAATTTTATTTAAATTTAACAAGATTCATCACATTTTGAGAAATGTATGGTTTTCATAGCTTCTTGTTGCGTATGTATTAATATTAAGGAATAAGACATGAAATCAAATGAATTGATTAATTATTGAATATAAATCATGACTCATTTCATAGTTGGAAAAGAAATTGACTTAAAGTTATAAAGGTTACCATATTTTCATAATTGTGAGATTTTGTTCTTGATTAAAAGCTGCTTTCAAAAATATATCATTAATCTACTTTCAAAATGAAGATCTTCTAACAGAGTCATTCATAATTGATTCTCAAGTTAGAGAAGTGAATAATAATGAAGATTATGAAAACTAAAGGAATGACCTATAATACATAAGTGGGTCAATGAGGACTGTATTTAACCTTAGGTTGTTAGTTTAAAAAAAAAAAAAATGTCGGTGCCTTGAACCTCAAATTGTATTTTTTCCTAAAGAGTAAACGTTTAGTAAAAACTATGATAGATCATAAATATTTCAATTGCAAGGATGTATTATGGAATAAAAAGAGGAAAATTGGATTGAGAAGACATAAATCAAGTGGGATGTAAGAGTGTGTTTTATATATAACATCATGTTTTGTTGCGTAAGAGTGGGTTTTATATATAACATCATGTTTTGTTGTGTAATTTCACTAACAATTGTATGTGGATTATTTTATGCTTATTGTGTGCCAATTTGATTGTGATATCGGATGAAGCATAATTGTTGTGTATACAACCAATGTGTGTTATATTTATAGCTTGGCAAGCTCAACAGACTACAGAACCAAGAAGATGACACATGTAGGATTCATATAGACTATGAGAAAGAAAAACATGTATAATATCAAATTATTATAGATAAATTAAGTAGATATCATATCAGTTACATAAAATAGTATTTTTACATGGTACTATAAAGTGTATGGTTGGTTTTGATATAGAAATATTTGGTATTTTATATCAAAACATGCCTAATGTGGCATGTATATATTTTCTAATTGATTGAGAATGGTATGTTTAGTTTTCATGGAGTTGCTTCCAATTTAGAAAACATTAAACTATGGATTGGCATGAAGAAAAAAATATGTCAAATACACATACATAAGGTTAACTACTTATTGATAGGAGAATCTAAAAGAACTAAGTATCTTATAACCATAGGAAAAACTTCGGGCCAAGTTTAGCCCAAGAGGGGGATTATGTAGTGTCCCTTCTTGGTGAGATAGCTTTGATGACACTTAGAGATGGTGATTTTGATATAATAATATAATATTATGGATGAAAGAATTATGTACATGCTTATATCCTATAGACCTGGTTTGGGTCACTTGGTTGTTGTGTGCTTATGATAATATCTAGGGTTGCATGTATAAGAATTGGTTTTGGTTAAGAGCATATTAGCGATTTTTTCTCTTTTGGTATCCTATTTTGGACATAGGGGTATGACATGAATGGTGATTTAGGATTAAGACACAGATCCATGGATGGTCATGGTTATGTGGAACATATAGTTAATTATGATTTATGGATGATACATGATTTGTATGATTATATGTACGTAATCTCATACTAATTGTGATGTGGCAGGGGACTTGGTCATTTCCAACAAGGATGATCAAGTTATAAATGACTGCGGAATTCATTTCTTCAAAACTAAAATGACTATGGAAGTCATGCACAATCTTTGGTAAAATGTGATTAAGTTAATTATGAAATTCATTTGATTTATATGATCTATGAGATTGTGATGTGTGTAGGTCTTCGAAGAAGACCTTACCATAAAACCATCAGATGGGTATGAGCTCACAATCAGTAACTTAAGGTGAAGCATGGAGTTTCAAATCAAATTAGATGAGAAACCATGAAAACTAGTGTGCACATTCCTAAATCCATGAAATATAAAGACATGGAGTCTTGGATCTATAATGAGATTTTTGGGGCGCGGAGTCCTAAATATTTAAAAAGATCAAGGTGTCTTGGATATTTAGAGTAGATGAGGGCACAGAGTCCTCAATCTACTAAGGCACATAGATGCATACAATAGGGAAACTCACAGATGAATTTCCTTAATAAAATCTCATTCCTAATGATTTTGGAGTGACTTTCTAAAAATAGAAAGTAATGTCTACCATTTCAAATATGACTTTCCAAAAATAGTAAATCGCCTCCACTCAATGGCTAATCAAGTATACTTGAAATAAAATTACTTAACTTATGATTAATCAATCACAATAGTTCAATCTCAACTTAATCCTCAATATTATTAATATTATTATTATATTTTATGAGACTATGATATTATTATTAAAAGGGAATTATATATCCTCAATCACTTCACACCTCTCTCCTTGATGATTCTCACGGCTCTATGTAGCTTTCTCTCTCTCTCTTTTAATAATGCATTACACTATTTTATGCACTCATCAAAGAATGGCATATTCCTCTTACACTCATTAAAGACGTGTCATAAAATATTCCTCTTACACTCTAGTCTTTAATGCAAATGTTACACTCTCCTTAACTAAAGCGTGCATACCTCTCCTTAATGGCATGAGTTACGCTCATTTAAATGGAATACAAGGCATGCATATTACTCCTCCTTTATTACAATAATTTTTTGTTCCTCATATATATGTGTCTCATGTATTCTCACTTGGGGAGGTGCATGGTGATACCAAGAGTTGGAGATATTTGAAAAAAAATATGAGAGGGAGAGACTTGGAGAGTAGCCAATTTATTTTTAATTGAATTTGAAATCCCTGACCTAAATTACTAAGTAGATATACATGGTGCAACTGACCATGAGTGGTATTTGGAGAAATTGAAACTTATCTTCCTCAACTTGCCTTCGATTTCTCTCTACTTCTATATTTTGGTACTGTTTGTGAGCTTTTACAACTCGAGGGTTCCAGGGGGAGGAGTTCTCCCTGGATATGGTTGGGTGAAAAACCAGATGGTTCAAATGAGTTGGTTAAGGGATCAAAGGTGGATCGTATTCTCAACAATTGGAGTTGAATATCTCTTCAGATATAATTTCCATTGTCCTATAATTATAGTATATCTTTAACATAAAATACAATTAGAAATTTAATTTGATGTAAGGATCTAATTTTGATTTAATCTTATGTTATCTATAATATTATTGATTAGTTAAAAATGAAGACTAGATCAGTCTATATGTATGGATGTTTAGATCTCGATATTGGAGTTATTATTGGTGTAGTTTGTGGTACTAATCTTGGTATTGTAGAATTTGAGAAAGGAAAGCCAAATATTATTGAAGGTAATTGCAATAAATAAATTCTAAAGGACTTGGGTAAGCATTTCACGATTTATGGTTTTGTTTCAAGTAATTAGATGCATGTTTTAGAAAGGGTTTCGAGATATTTTGCAAAGTGTTTGACGAAATCCGTGAATGAGTAATGCAATCAATGTATTTATGGAGGAACAAGTGCCAACTTGAAGTTTACACAAGAAGTAAGAAAATGGAAGTGTACCCAAAATATACCTAGAGGAATTACAAAATCAACCCTTAAAAGAAAATACAAAAATAATGGCAACTAAAATATGGTTTGGAAGATCAAATGCTTGAGGTAAGTTTGACATAAATTTCAGTTATGGATTATGTTTCATACTCTTATCAATAATTCAATTTTTTGTTATTCAAGCTGTTGTAATAGTAATATCAGAATTTTGACAGAAAGCCTTAATGGTTGTAGCATTCAGGGCTGCCATGTGTTTGTCAAATTGTAGCAATGGGTGCAATAAGCTTGTCAAATCATGTCAAATGAATTAGCTTGTGGGTTGTAAAATGTTTCAAGAACTCATATGGTGGATTTATAAATGTGTGAATTCAGTGAGAATGTCTTAGTAGAATAACTCTGGGTTTTTTTTCTCATGTAGTGTTGTAGTTGAAAGTTTTCATTCCATGTGTTTGACAAAAGTCATAAATGACACATTAATGATATATTTTTTTGTTTTTTTAAGAATCACACTCCTGGGAATTTTGAATTCGATTCAGCCCAACATCAGGGGGTATCCATGCAAAATGGACCTGTAACCCCTGCTTTGATTCCAAAAAAATACTTTTCAGAACCCCAATAAAAAACCTGGGCGATTTTGCAGATTGCTGCTATGAGTTATGTGCACATGTTGTTGAGTCTTTGATGAAAGACTAAGATTATTTAGTCCATGTTTTAATATGCCAACATTTAAAGTTTCAATTTATGAATTTTATGAGATCAATATGTTCAAGAAGAATCTTAAAGTCATTGTTTCCAATTGTTTGACAAAATGCCTCAATGGCTTTTGATTGCATGCTTGCAAAGTGTTTGTCATAAGGCTTCAATGATTGTAGATTGCATGTTTGCAAAGTGTTTGTGAAAATTCCTGAATGGCTATAGATTTGGTTCATATAAATTGTTAGTGTAATATTCCTAGTGTCTCCCATTTTTATGTACTAGAAATTATAAATAGACTATTTAATGGGTGTAGCTTCAATAGATTATTTAATCGATGTAGCTTCGTCTGTCTGCAAGTTTTCGGTATGAATATGAAAATTAATATAATAATTTGCTAAAGTGTGAATAGATAATAAGACAATTGTTCCTTTTATTATCTAAATCTTTAAAAAAAAGGGGGCTTGTTGTTGGAAACAATCTTATAGTGACTAATTCTGTAGGATTTTGTGCAAATGATCATAATAAGTTTCATCTGAGCTGCATGTATGCATGGCTGCATTATTGTGATTAAATATCTTTAGAAAACAACTACTTGTGCCCAATTTATGCAGGTCCATTGTTTTACTTGACACTCTTTGAATAATAATATTCTTGTGAATTGGTAATAGTAGTTTCTCTTGCTACAATATTCATTCTGTAATTCTCATGATTGAAGCATTGGATTGATAATTGTGATTGGGAATTTTAATAGATGAATTTGGAAATGTTGTTGGGTCAATATATTTTGTGATTCCATTTGATAAACATATCATATTTATTATATTTTCCAATGAAGAGAAGCATATTCTTCCCTCGGTTACCATGCTATAGGCAGGTTAATACCCATACACTTATATGGGATATTTATAATAGAAGCATTATACTTTTGTGGTTATGATATCAAGGGTCTATAAGTGGAGCTTATTTAGCTAAATATAAGAAATCAAATAGGTTGACCTATCTTAATGTTCACACATGGAATTATGGTGGAATTTATTTCTAATATTACTTAGAGCTCATCTAGAAGTATGATAAGAGCACATGCTATCATCTTTTAAGCTTCAGAGGAAATGTGTTTTGGAATTGGTTTTAAGGGAAATTTATCCCTCACTTATTCTGTGATATTATTATATTGAAATAGATGAAGGAACATGATTACATGATAATTTAGTTAGTAATGTTACAAAAGAAAATTTACTATTAGTGATTAATGTGACATGTACTTCTCGATATTATTTATGGTGGGTAAGGCGGGACCTTACATATATCACATGTAGATCCAGTGATTATGGTTATATATTTTGGTTTTTGATTATTTAAATTATTTTTTATCCTACACATTAGTTGATATGAAAATTACTTTTCTTGTCAGGTGTGGGATATTATGTTGTGTGAGTTAATTAATATGTTCTAACTTGTTATATTGCATTTTGTTTGTATGAGAATAACTGTATAATTATACCGTATTATGTATTGAAAAAAGTAGTTGTAGTGTGGATGGCTACAACTTTAACAAGTCATAACTATATTTACACAACTTCATATGAATACTAAAATGTAAAGTGAATTCTGCAGATTAATGTCCTATTTTTAACTACTGATAACATATTTGAAATATATATTTGGATAGAGTACGGTTGAAAATCTGGGATATTATGTACGAGTCTAAGTGGAGGATATAAGGTAATTGGATTGAATACCTAGAATCGACCCAGTTCTTAGATGTTAGTTGAATTAGATAATTATAAAAAAAAAATCGTATTTCTTTTTCCGTATGTAGGCATAAATTCAAAGGTAAGGTTTTTCTGTATACCCATTCACTACAAGAAAAAAAGGACATTGGTGAGGGGATAAAAATGTCACCATAAGCTCATTGGTGATGGTCAAAAGAGACCTCATCACCAAAAAATGAATGTCACCAAGGGTGGCATCGCCGAAAGTATAAGTGTTGATATGAAATTCAAGTTCTGTCGCGAATAATGATTTATAATGACAGATAGTGACTATCTGATGCAGGAGAATTAAGGTAGAGACAACAATGTGGCAAAGTTGGTCACTTTTTGTGGCTTGGAAAGAGGGCTAGCAGTCCTAAGCATTTGAAGACCTTGTCTTTCTTTGTTTTTAACGTATTTTGTTTAAGTTTAATTTGGGCTAACTCAGCCAATGTCATTTGCATAATAAAATAATGGTTAATTTAATATTAGTTGAGAATTTAGTTGAATAAGTTGAATAAACTATTTTGGAAACTGAATGACAGTTTCCCAACCATATGGGGATTTTGGATATGGATAAAATAAAACCAAATCCACCATTGTGGGGTTGGGGCCATCCATAGAGGGAAAGGAGAGATAAAGAAGTGGAAGTGAATGTAAAAACCAGTTGTTAGAGGGCTTGGCTCTGTATTTTCCATTTTACATATTATCTAAGTGTTTTGTGTTGTGACCGAGATCTTTGTCTTTAAATAACATTTATTTTCCAAATAATGTCTAAGTGTTTTGGTGCTTAATCAGGCTCCCTGTTTTAAGTTAATTCCTTGAATATTTATTGAAGTCGGATGATTGTATTTAAGACGCACAACGAGAATAAAAATTGGATTTGCAGGCACGACAAGGCCTTTTACTTACATTTTCCTTTGTTAAATTGCGTATTGTGTTGACCGTAGAAAACCCAATCGAACTTGGAGGTTTGACGAGGACCGTCGATGCGAATATGATCAACTGTGATAAACACACATCGCATCCAAATGTTATCTCACATTTCAAAGAATAAGAAACAACAATAAGATTTCAGAGGTAAAAGAATTTAGTTTGCGATGAGAAATGGTACGGAGGGGAAATAACACAGGCCATCGGATCTGTCTGAGATCGAAAGGTGGAAGTTGATAACGACGATCGAAAATCATAATTCGTGAGGTTTAACGTTGAGAGCCATCGCAAGGGAAATTAAATTTTTTGTGATGCAAAGTGCGGGAAGCCACGTGTTGATGCGGCGCAACATCGTATCGCACAGAATTTAAAGTTTAGCACTTAATGTTTCAAGGTTAATTTGCAGGGAATGTGAAGTGTGACTATTTTCTGATTTGTCAGAGACTATGGTGGGACCCTCCAGGAATAATTCCACGGGTTTTAATTTCGTTTGTTTTGTGCATTGGTTTTGGTATTTGTTTAAGTCTGTGTATATAATAAACACTCCGTTTGTTGATCGCGTAAGTATGTATGTATGTGTCTAACCCCTAAGGTTAATCTTTGTTACGAACAAAGGGATTTTTCATTAAGTCTTAAACAGCTCCCTTTCCGCAATGTTATTTTGACATATTGCAACAGGTCTGCATCAATTGGTATCAAAGCCATTTTCTTCCTAAGTACGGATGGAAGTAGGAAGAAGAGGCCGGGGAAGAGATGAAGCAGGAAGAAGAGGCCGTGAAAGAGCTGCAAAAGGAGCAGCAGAAGAAGGAATCCATAAAGAGATTAGAGTATTTTCAGCACGTTTAGCAGCAGTAGAAGCAGGAAGGCTTAAGGACCTGGAAAATGGAGATGAGAGTGAAGATGAGGAGCTAGAGGCATAACCATATGATCAAGAGAATGAGCCACCGAACTCATATTACTGAGATATGTTTTGATGGCTAGCAGCAAGCCAAAACCATAGCTCTCTAATTATGATGGCAGTTTATCCATGGAAGCATCACTGGACTGGATAAGTGAGTTGGATAAATAATTTGAATATGAGGAAATTAGTGAGGACAGGAAGATTAGGTTTGTTGCCACTAAGTTGAAAGGGTACGCCGCATTGTGGTGGGACAATGTGCAGGCATAAAGGAGAAGAATAAACAAGCCTTTAATAAGGAGTTGGGACAGGATGATTGCAAAAATAAAAATCAAGTTCCTACCTAAAGATTACCAAGTTTCCCTTTACAAGAAGGTGCAGAACTTGATACAGAGAACAATGAATGTAAAGGAATACACAAAAGAGTTTTATAAATTGAACTTGAGTTGAACATGATGAATCTTCACTGAGAATACCTTCATATTTGTAAATGGTCTCGGATGGAAAATATTGGATGAGATCGGTATTCTTTTCCCCAAAAACTATAGAGGAGGCATACCGGTGTGCTTTGAGAGGCGGAGGAAAATATTTCAGGAAGTAGAATGCAGAAGAGGACGTGGTTGGAAGGAAGAAGACAATCCTATGGAAGGTGAAGACTCTTGACAGGTAATGCGTAAGGCAACGAGTTCAAAAAATTCGAGTGACAATGCGAAGGAGGTAGCAGAGGTAGAAGGCCATACCGGCGAGGAAGAGGTAATGGTAGAAGTAGGGGAAATAACTACGATTATTACCAAGTGTCACAAATGGGGACACAAGTCTTTTGAATGTCTTGAAAATGAACCAAATAGATAG
The DNA here is from genome assembly GCA_034641835.2 of Pinus albicaulis. NCBI lineage: Eukaryota > Viridiplantae > Streptophyta > Pinopsida > Pinales > Pinaceae > Pinus > Pinus albicaulis. The sequence continues at coordinate 47,893 of JAXQQM020066647.1, forward strand.
AGGCTGTGAGGAATTGTGACAGTATTAATGCAAAATTCTCTGGGATAATTACTTGTGAGCTTACTTATGTATTCTCTTCTTTAAATTAGTTAATCTTTCATCAAGTCAATTATCAAATTACTCAGTCAAATGTATAGGGACAAAATTATTTTCACTTGCAATTGAATTTCTTGACAAGTAGTTAGGAAGGTAAATCTCCTAAATCTTTGATTTACCTTCCTTACTTTCTACCACTTGTAGATCAGCGTTCAGCCTTTTTTTCTTATGATATTTGTCTTTGACTTTGGAAAATTGGCATTTCATTAAGCCTTCGAGAGATGTAGCATTGCTTACCCTTCCTACACCTATTCGTAATCTTGTTGCACCATTCCCCAAATGCGGCTTGTTGTACCTATCCACAAACTATACCTCTTATGCACCTTTATTGCAATCTCTCCTTCACAGGCAGAAATCTGTCACATCCCTTCAATCCACATTTCCCTTTTGGATAGATTGTAATCTTTCTTAGAGCCATCTACAATCCTCAGTGATCATTGCCTTAGGGTGATGCATTCTTCCCGATGTGATAGCATTCACATTCTAGAAACCGCAACACTTTATTACATTGAGACATCATCAAGTGTACATGCTTCTGCTTCAATCTTAAGTCTGTGTTATATGTTGTCCAAAGGTCCGCAACTAAACTCAGAGGTGTCCTAAATCTTTCTTACCAAATGAACCATAGACGTGGTGTATATATAGTGCTCTTGTCCAGACTTTAGGCTGACTTCTTAACTGAGAATTAGGCCGACATGTAGCTGCAAATTAGGTTGACTTTCATCATCATATAATGCTTATCTTTCAATGTAGATTAGGGTTTTCATAAGCTATTCTTTCACGGATACTTTGACAAGGTCTTAGAGCACTAGATCCTATAATAAACTCTTGCTCATGAACCCATGAAGAAAGTCCAAAATACATTTTATTATATTTGTCTTCTACTTTCCATGATATAGCATCCAATATGAAAATTCGGCCTAGTTATTTTCAAAACCAACACTTATACAACTAGGATGTAATTATCTGATTGAAGCATGAATTTCAAGCCCAGAAGAATTATCTATTAAGAAAAATTGGATTGGTAATCACATGCGACGCAACTGTCATATCAACTTGACATTGTCCTAGTGAGGCCTTGAATACCCGACCCCATCCTCTTCAATGAGACAATGGGCTACAATGTCGACGAGACACATGACTTATAGACACCTTTGTCAGGGTCTCTCCAATTGCATACTCCACCGGGTGTTCCAAAGTATGACCTTCTTGGACTATTCTTCTCTTGGTTAGCTAGCCCTCAAAATGTCCCAGGTCCCCACTACTCTTATCTTGAATTCCCTATCAAATTTTCAAGAAGTATCAAATGCCAAATGATTACCCAATCCCCCATTCTATCTTTAAGACTATAATGATGTGTCTATATCTCCCTCTCAACCAGGGAGGACCTTATTCCATAAGGGAATGTACTCATTCCTATACAAGGAATGTACCTAAGCTCATTCTTAGGAATTTACCAAGTTTCTTCCAAGTAAGAAACTTATCATCAGGCTCCCTCTTAACCAAGGACCTCCAGCAGCAATGGTGAGACACCCAGCTGCTCATGAATAATTCTTGTCCTCGATGTCATGGATTTCGATATTAAGGAATCTCCAACTTTTAGCTTCATAGGGAACAAATCATCCATCACTTTCATCTTGAGTCATGTCAATTGTCAGAAAGTGATTCATCAGACTTCCTTATTTGGTCCACTATTGTGCCATGTTGCTTTCCTTCAAATCATCTCCCAGGATCATATATCCTTTCTCATGATTAGCAACCCTGCACAAATTCATCCAGATAAACATATACATATGAACCTTTTAAAACAAAAGTTACCTTAGTGATGATATTTCACCATGACACCTTCTGTGGGTATTGACATCATTTCATCTGAGTTGACATATAATGATATGTTTTGTCAAGAGTCTTCTTATATACCAGACTTCTGTCAGAGTCTACATATCCTCCCAGGAGATCTCCTAGTCACATCTTCTTGGCTTTCGGATGATAGCTGCCTTTTGACATGGTTGCATGTCATGTTCTCTTCCTCTCTGTACATTATTTATTCTCAGGAACTTATAAACTTTCCGGTTTTATATACAACCACCTCATATTCCATGAGGACATATTATGTTGATTTCATTTGTCCGTGCACTGAGAGATACTTCTCCATAGATCATACTTCTAATTACACAGAAGTTCATTACCTGCAACCATATGACATGACTTCACAGCATCCAATGTTTAGCATATAAATATATACATACCTCATACCCTTTTTCCTTTGAGTCATCCTGTAGCAATTTCTCAAGAATGAAGAGCTTCATTCTCTTGTCATGCCCCATCAATATCTCGGAAATCTGTTTCCATGATGACCCTTGCTCTTGATGACTGCTTTCCATCAGTAATTTTATCAGAGAGGTTTTCAAGAGCTCCTACTCTGCTTCCATCAGGGTGCTACACTGCTTCCTATCATATAACCAACAGAAATCACGTTTAAAGAAGAAGATGATCTCAATTGTAGTGTAGATCCCTTGCTCCTTCTTTAAATTATCTTGGAATCAGGGTTTTCTTGAAATGTTTGAGTTCCCATGATTCTGTTACCCTCAAGATCATATGAGTTCTTGTTTCTTATACTTCCATGATGTCATATCGTGTCAAATCTTAAGCAGTATCTAGGAGCCATAAAGAGGCTTATTATAAGAGAGACTATTCTTAATGATCTCTTACTTCCTCTTTCCATACAGTCCTTCCATCATTTTCGGTGACATGAACTTTCTTGTACTGTTCATAATTGTTCTTCCAGCTTCTTTTGTGTCTCCAATATTGTTCATGTGAGAGAACCTTAAGAGTTCCTTTACATGAATTCAGAGGAGACCCTTATATATGACTTCAGTCATCTATGAGGACCATGACTACCCTCCTTGTTTCATACAAGGATCTTTGGTAATACAACCACATTATGTATCTCCTTGCAAATCGAAGTCATTTAACAAAAATTAAAAGGAAAATGAAAAATACTTACTTGGCAAATGAGGAGGAGATCTTCATCTTGTTCTTCCTTGAATGATCTTCTTGGGTTGTTCCAGACTAGAGATCATATGTCATTCATTTGTGTAGCTGAGCTTTCAGACTGTATTCTTCCAAGGCTGTGACCACTACGAATTATGATAATATCATAGTTCTATTACTAATGACCGGAGTTTTGTTATGCCGATAATGTCACTGTGATATTGTGAGTTGTTATTGAGGGAGAGCACCGAGACTTTTGTTAAGACATCATTCTTATCATTTAATCTCTTCACTGTTGCGGTACCTAATCTGTATCTTTGAAGTTACATCACTAAAACCTTAAAATTGTGGTATAGTGGTTAAGCTTTATCATTGAAATTATTTTCACTATATCAGACCATTTGGTATGATCTCTAAATCTTAGCACTTTGTAGAGTAGTCCTCTTTCCAGGTGTCTTTAATAAGCTTACTGTAATAAGCTTATTGAAACTCTGAGATTTTTATCCAAACAATGAGAGGTATCCGCACTGTGTTAGCCCATCTAAAAACTACAAAGATTGTCTTTCTTCGAACTACCTTTGACTATAGCCATAGCTCTGAACCATGTTGAGAATTTGTAGGGCTTGAGATTAATACAAAAATTCTCTTCTTGATAATTACTTGTGAACTTACTTATGTATTCTCTTCTTTAACTTAGTTATTCTTTCAACAAGTCAACTATCAAAGTACTCATTCAAATGTAGAGACAGAAGACAGAATTATTTTCACTTGTAACTGAATTTCTTGAAGTGTAGTTAGGAAGGTAAATCTCTGATTTACCTTCCTTACTTACTCTCACCTTCAGATCAGCATTTCTTCTTATGATCATTATCTTTGACTTTGGCAAATTATTTCACAACTTCAAACTTCCCGAGAGATGTATTACTTTGTCTTGTTGGAATATTGTCATTGATGGCAAAGGCATTGGCTACAAAGGAGCATATGATCAAAATAACAGATGAAGTATCGGTCATGGAGCATAAACAAGCAAAAGAGGAGATATGTTGGAAAATTTCCTGGAACAATGAAACATGGTATGGCAACTGTACATTGGTGCTTATGGAACCAGAATGGAGCATGAAGAGGCGGAACGATGAATCAAGAACGAATTTAAGGTCGCAAAGGAATCTGGTGTGAATTTCTTGTGTTATATATTATGGACGATACGAAGATTGCATCGAACTGGTGTCAAGCCTCAATAAACAAAATGATGGGTTAATCTGTTGACAAAGAGCGCAATCGATGTCGCAGTAAATAAGTCAATTTACAATAATCAAGCAGGGGGAATGGAACCTTGAGTGAAGAAGGCGGAACCTTGCGAACAGTAACGGCGGTTTCCGGTTTTTATCGCACTACTCTCGTCGGGCAAGTGGTATTTCCTGGTAAGGAGCGATTCCATAGAATGCTCGACACGCGTCCCTATACGACTTCACAAAATCACTTTTTACCATGTGCCATCATGCGTTATACTTCGACCCAGGATGCCCAGCGATATCATTGAGCGCTGTTGATCTGGGAAGGGGTCATCGGACGATCGTCATTTGTTGAAGGTGCGCGGAGATTAACACAGGTACGACGGGCCATCACATGTTAACGATCGGTATTGGAGATCGAGCGATATGCATATACGTCTTTGATCTGGAAGCTTGCTAATCTAACGGTGATCGGACGTTGGAATTGTGCGAAGTTTACCTATGGTACCACGCGCATATTTGATTGGCTATTAACTATATTTGTGGGCCCGAGGTCAAAGGTTCATCATATTATTTGAAAGCTTTAAAATGTGAAGGGATAAATTTAATCCTAAAGTTTTGTTCAATGTTATAAATATTTATTTATCAAGTTCTTTAAATTGATAAATAAATTAAAAATAATTCAAAGAGATACGTAAGGGTGGTAAATGAAAATACCGTCCAGGAATACCATTAGCAAGTGAATGGTTTTGACCCAAGGTTTTAGTAAAAAGCGAAAACTATATAAGGTGATGTGAATCATGAAGAATGGGTGTGCATTGTAAGGGTTGTGAACAAAAAATTTCTCCAAGGAATATCTGTATGGGCAAGCTCTGGTCTTAACTGATAAATTCGAAACTACGATGCACCCATGGATAGAATGATCTGACGATGATAAATCTCTGGCTTGTGTGAGTATTTAGAATGTAAATAAAACTGTTGACCAGCAATGTATGTCATATGGAAACTGATGGATTCAGTATGAAAATTGATGAAACGTGGTCTACAGTAGTGCTGAAAGTCGAAGCCTTCAGAAAGGGGGTTGTAGCTCCCTTCCAGTAGTAGCTGGTAAATGAGAAAAGGTTGTAGCCTTCTGCAGGTGGGTGCCTGTGTGCTGGTATAAGTCTGCACCAACATATATTGTAAGAAGTGTTCTCTATAATAAATATTGAAGACTGAGATTATAGCAGCGGTGGTTTTCTCCCGAATTTGGTTTCCTCCTTAAATCCTGGTGTTCATATGTGTTGATGGTTTGTTCTGTTATTTCTGTTCATGCTTAATGCTTATCTGATGCAATGCTCTAAGTAAAGACATAATAAGATATCAGGTCATACCTGTTGGATGCAGTACTGTAACATATGTTTTAAAAGAAAGAAAAGAAATATTGTTCAGCCCTAAATACTGATTCACCCCCCTCTCAGTATTTTTCCCAACAATTGGTATCAGAGTCGGGTCCTTCTGAAAAAGCTTAGCCGCTAGAAGGAAGATCAAGAAAGATGAGCAATAAAGATGGAATAGCATCTATCAGGCCTCGGCTCTTTAATGGAAACAATTTAATCTTCTGGAAAATAAGGATGAGATCCTATCTTCAGTCTCTGGGAGCAGAGGTATGGGCAATTGTTGAACAAGGATATCAATATCCAGCTGCAGTACCAACATATCCGACGGAAAGAAATAATTATGAAACGAATGCAAAGGCAGTCAATGTTCTATTGGGAAGTATAACTAAATCAGAATTTGTCAAAGTCATGTAGCTGAATACAGCCAAGAAAATATGGGACAAAATAATTCTTAGTTATGAAGGTGATGCAAAGGTAAAAAGTGCTAAACTCCAAACTCTCAGAATTCAATATGAAAATCTGAAAATGGATAATGAAGAAAGCATTTCCAATTTCTTTTTACGACTTGATGATATTGTAAATCGTATGAGAAATCTGGGAGAAACAATAACCGAATCTACCTTGGTTGAGAAAGTCTTAAGATCACTAATAACCAAATTTGAGTCAAAAGTTTATGCCCTTGAAGAAAAGAAGGATCTTCAAAACCTTACTGTAATGCAACTTCATGGCATACTAATTGCATATGAAATGAGAAGAGGAGGACCTTCTGAAGTCAAAGAAGCAGTCTTTAGAACTTCTACAAAAGGGAAGGAAGTACAAAAAACAGAAGGATCAGGATATATCTTAGAAGAAGATGAGATAAACTTTGTAAAGAAACTTCAACTTGGCACAGGACGGTTCAGAGGTAAGCTTCCTTTCAAATGTTTTGATTGTGGAAGAGTTGGTAATTATGCTGCTAAGTGTCCTTATAAAGAAACACATAAAAAATGGAAGGAAGTAGCAAAAAGGAATAAGAATCGTTTTAGCACTAGAAAGAGTTATTACACTCATGAAGATAGTGATGGGTTATCTGATAGTGAGGAAGATTGTGAACAAGATCTTAGACTTCTCATGGATTTTGAAAAAGAAGAAAAAGATACTTTTGTGGATGCTCTAGAAGACAGTGATTTTCTTGATGAAAACATTAAACTCAAGACTTGCTTAGAAGAAAGTAAAATAATCATAGAAACTCTGAAAAATCAGCTTGAAGAAAAGGAGCAACACAATGAGAAATTAGAGTGTGAGGTAGTAAGTCTAAGAAAAGAACTTGAGAAAGTAAAAAATCTGAATCTTAGATTTGCTAAAGGATCTGAAACATTAGATAAGATTATCAAGATACAACGTTCTCCTCTTATAAAGACAGGTCTTGGATATATTGGAGAATCTTCTCAGGTTTCAGCACCAAATTATCTAAAAGCAATTACAACTGGTCTACAACATGCTGCCACTCAGCAAGGGAATAAAGAATCTTTACAAATAAAGCATGATCATCTCAATTCAAAGAACACTAACAGGAATATCTTTCAAAGAAACACCAATCAACAAGTAAATTCATATAGAAGATTTTATGATCGCAGAAATTTCTTCTTCAATGGACAATGTTTCTCATGTCATAATTTTGGTCACAAAGTTTTTCAATGTGTTGCATATAAAACCATCATGACAAGAGAAGCAAGAAAGAAAAGGATTGATATTGAAACAAAGAAGAATACTTATAACAACTTTTCTCCTCTTCAAAATGAATTTGAATGTGCTTATTGCAATAACTTTGGCCATGAAGAATCTGAATGCAGGAGAAAAGTTCAGCCAAAAGAACATGTACCTTCAAGCTCCAAAGTATGGAAAAAGAAGGAATTACAAGTTGAAAATTGTGGCATAGCATTATTTGCAGAAGATGAATAAAACCAATGGTACATTGATAGTGGATGCTCAAGACACATGACAGGTGATAAAGACAAGCTTCTTGCATATAGTACTCTAGAAAAAGAAAAAAATGTTACGTTTGGGAATGATACTCCTGCGGTCATTAAGGGAAAAGGGTCTGTTTTTCTAAAATAAAAGGTGAAAGCTAATGAAGTCATGTATGTGGATGGATTAAAACATAATTTGTTAAGTGTAAGTCAAATGTGTGATCAAGGAACTGAAGTTGTCTTTAGTTCAAAACAATGTGTGGTACGTGATCTGGATACATGTAAAGCAATTATAAAAGGAAAAAGAACTCCAAACAACTTGTATATATTGAAGAACCCCAAAGAACAATGTTATTTGAGTAAATCTTCAGAAAATTGGCTATGGCATAGAAGGTTGGGGCATCTGAGCTTCTCTCAAATCAACAAATCAAGCAGACTTAAAGCTGTTCGTGATCTTCCCAATATTACTCTACCTGAAAATATCATATGCAAATCTTGCGAATTCGGTAAGCAAACCGGGGTACAATTTAATGCCAAGGAAGGATCATCAAGTAAGCCTCTTGAACTCATTCATACTGACATATGTGGACCTATGAGGAAAAATTCACCCCGTGGTGAAGAATACTATATCTTATTCATTGATGATTTCTCTAGAATGTGTTGGATTGGACTGCTTAAACACAAAGATGAAGCATTTGAGAAATTTCAGATCTTCAAAGAACTAGTTGAGAATGAATTAGAATTAAAAATCAAGTGTCTTAGATCTAATCGAGGAGGAGAATATACACCCAAAGAATTTCTTGAATTCTGTGAACAAAATGGCATAAAAAGATAGTTCTCTGTAGCTGGCACTCCACAACAGAATGGTGTTGCAGAAAGAATGAACAGAACAATTCAACAAATGGCTAGAGCTATGCTTGATGATTCCAGAACACCTGACACGTTTTGGGGAGAAGCAGCACATACAACAACAAACATTCTCAACAAAGCACATGTTCGTGTAAATAGTGATAAAACTCCATATGAACTCTGGTATGGTAATTCTCCCACTATAAAGAATTTTAGAATTTTTGGGAGCAAATGCTTTATCAAAAATAATGATGAAAAACTTGGCAAGTTTGAACCCAGAGTTGATGAGGGAATATTTCTTGGTTACTCCTCTAGGAGTAAGGCATATAAATGTTACAATAAAAGACTTCGAAAGATTGTTGAATGTATTGATGTTGTTATTGATGAGTCTCCTGCAGCTCCAAAAGAAGAAAAGCAAACAACAGATGAAGATGATGAGGACACATATCCTTCTACATCAAATAGTAATGATTCAAACAGTGCACCCAGTGAAGAACCTGAAGAGGAGTTGTCTGAAAAGGCTCCATCTAGATATGTTCAAAAGAATCATCCATAATCTCAAATTTTGGGAGAAAAGGGATCAGGTGTACAAACAAGAAGGACTATTGTGGGATCTTCTAGCAATCTGGCATTTTTGTCCACTATTGAACCTCACAGTGTCAGTCAAGCTAGCAAAGATGAATGTTGGATTCAAGCCATGAATGAAGAGCTTGATCAAATTGAAAATAATCACACTTGGGAATTAGTACCAAGGCCTCATGACAAAAATGTCATTGGAACTAAATGGATATTCAAAAACAAGTTAAATGAGAATGGGGATGTTATAAGAAATAAAGCTAGACTTGTGTGCAAGGGGTATGCTCAACAAGAAGGTATAGACTTTGAAGAAACTTTTGCTCCTGTAGCCAGACTTGAAGCCATAAGAATGTTTCTTGCTTTTTCAAGCTTCCAACAAATCAAAGTTTATCAAATGGATGTTAAATCTGCTTTTCTCAATGGTGATCTAGAAGAAGAAGTTTATATAGAACAACCAGAAGGAATCATTTTGGGAAATGATGAAAAACTTGTTTGTAGACTTAAAAAGGCTCTATATGGTCTCAAACAAGCTCCAAGGGCATGGTACTATCGTCTTGACAAATATCTTCATCAATAAGGATTTTCAAAAGGGTTTGCTGATAGCAACTTATACACAAAAATTGAAAATGACAAACTATTGATTGTGGTTGTATATGTTGATGATATCATTTTTGGAAGTAATAAAGAGTCTATGAGTCAGAAATTTGCTTCTGATATGCAGCAAGAGTTTGAAATGTATTTTCTTGGGGAACTAACATTCTTTCTTGGCTTGCAAGTGCAACAAGCAACATATGGCATATTCTTGTCACAAGCAAAATATCTCAAGCAAATCCTGAAGAAGTATGGCATGGAAGACTGCAAACCTGTAAGTACACCAATGATAACCGGATGTAATATTAGTTCTAATGATGATTCCCTCGCGGTGAATCAACTGGAATACAGATCTATGATAGGAAGTCTACTTTATCTCAATGGGACCAGACCAAACATCATGCATGCAGTTGGGATTGTTGGACAATTCCAAGCTAATCCAAAAGAGTCTCATCTTCAGGCTATAAAAATAATATTCAAATATCTACAAGGAACTCAAGACTTTGGACTATGGTATCCAAAGAATGCTGATCTTACTCTTCATGCATACACTGATGCAAATTGGGCTGGAAGTGTTGATGATCAGAAAAGCACTAGTGGTGGTGCATTCTATATGGGGCCTCGGTTAGTATCTTGGTTCAGCAAGAAGCAAAGCTCCATTGCCTTATCTACAACAGAAGAAGAATATGTGGCCGCTACATCATGTTGCACTCAACTTCTCTGGATGATGCAAACCCTACAAGACTTTCAAATCAAATGCTCACCTCCTATCTCCATTATGTGTGATAATATAAGTGTTATCAGTATCTCAAAGAATCATGTTATGCATTCCAAGACCAAGCACATTCCCATCAAATATCACTTCTTACGTGAACAAGTTCTTGAACAAAAGGTGAAATTGGAGTATGTTTCCTCCAAAGAACAAGTTGCTGATATATTTACCAAACCTATACCCAGGGAAGCATTTGAATATCTCAGACAGAAACTGGGAGTAGTCTCTGCCATGCAGAGGATCAGGTATACTTAAACACAGAAGATTAAATTGGTTATGAGGTGTTGTTAGGCGTCTCTGAATGCACAGGCTTAGGGGGAGCATTGGTCATATGAAAAATATGCATTGTTGGCATTTATAAGTCATCTTGTTATATTATGAAGATGCAGCATGATCTCAGGGGGAGCATGGTATTGTCGGTACAAGGGATCTCAATCAACTCTTTGCCATTGATGTCAAAGGGGGAGGAAAAGCAAAGAAGGGCTTCTATGAGATAAATAGAGAAATAGTATTACGGAGGAAGCATATTGCCATCAATGCCAAAGGGGGAGATTGTTGGAATATTGTCATTGATGGCAAAGGCATTGGCTACAAAGGAGAATCTGATCAAAAGAACAGAGGAAGTATCGGTCATGGAGCAGAAACAAGCAAAAGAGGAGATATGTTGGAAAATTTCCTGGAACAATGAAACATGGTATGGCAACTATACATTGGTGCTTATGGAACCAGAATGGAGCATGAAGAGGCAGAACGATGAATCAAGAACGAATTTAAGGTCGCAAAGGAATCTGGTGTGAATTTCTTGTGTTATATATTATGGACGATACGAAGATTGCATCGAACTGGTGTCAAGCCTCAATAAAAAAAATGATGGGTTAATCTGTTGACAAAGATTGCAAGCGATGTCACAGTAAATAAGTCAATTTACAATAATCAAGCAGGGGGAATGGAACCTTGAGTGAAGAAGGCGGAACCTTGTGAACAGTAACGGCGGTTTCCAGTTTTTATCACACCGCTCTCGTCGGGCAAGTGGTATTTCCTGGTAAGGAGCGATTCCATAGAATGCTCGACACGCGTCCCTGTACGACTTCACAAAACTACTTTTTACCGTGCACCATCGCGCATTATACTTCGTCCCAGGATGCCCAGCGATATTATTGAGCGTCGTTGATCTGGGAAGGGGTCATCGGACGGTCGTCATTTGTTGAAGGTGTGCGGAGATTAACACAGGTACGGCGGGCCATCGCACGTTAACGATCGGTATTGGAGATCGAGCGATATGCATATACGCCGTTGATCTGGAAGCTTGCTAATCTAATGGTGATCAGACGTTGGACTTGCACGAAGTTTACCTATGGTACCACGCGCATATTTGATTGGCTATTAACTATATTTGTGGGCCCGGGGTCAAAGGTTCATCATATTATTTGAAAGCATTAAAATGCGAAGGGATAACTTTAATCCTAAAGTTCTGTTCAATGTTATAAATATTTATTTATCAAGTTCTTTAAATTGATAAATAAATTAAAAAGAATTCAAAGAGATACGTAAGGGTGGTAAATGAAAATACCGTCCAGGAATACCATTAGCAAGTGAATGGTTTTGACCCAAGGTTTTAGTAAAAAGCGAAAACTATATAAGGTGATGTAAATCATGAAGAATGGGTGTGCATTGTAAGGGTTGTGAACAAACAATTTCTCCAAGGAATATCTGTATGGGTGAGCTCTGGTCTTAATTGATAAATTCGAAACTACGATGCACCCATGGATAGAATGATCTGACGATGATAAATCTCTGGTTTGTGTGAGTATATAGAATGTAAATAAAACTGGTGACCGGCAATGTATGTCATATGGAAACTGATAGATCCAGTATGAAAATTGATGAAACGTGGTCTACAGTAGTGCTGAAAGTCGAAGCCTTCAGAAAGGGGGTTGTAGCTCCCTTCTAGTAGTAGCTGGTAAACGAGAGAAGGTTGTAGCCTTATGCAGGTGGGTGCCTACGTGCTGGTATAAGTCTGCACCAGTGTATATTGTAAGAAGTGTTCTCTATAATAAATATTGAAGATTGAGATTACAGTAGCGGTGGTTTTCTCCCGAATTGGGTTTCCACCTTAAATCCCGGTGTTCATATGTGTTGATGGTTTGTTCTGTTATTTCTGTTCATGCTTAATGCTTATTTGATGCAATGCTCTAAGTAAAGACATAATAAGATATCAGGTCATACCTGTTGGATGCAGTACTATAACATATGTTTTAAAAGAAAGAAAAGAAATATTGTTCAGCCCTAAATATTGATTCACCCCCCTCTCAGTATTTTTCCCAACACCTTCCTGCCAACACAACCCATTGTTCGATTTAATTTTTTTCCTCTTTCTTGCAAATTTTTATAAAGACGAATGTGTGCTTTTTCCTTGCTTTACTAACTCAGTGAATTTCATGTTCAACCAAATTAAGCTAGGAATTTCATCCTCCATGCTAAAATTAAATATCCCATCTTCCTCAAGAAATATCCCTTCCCCAAGCTCTGAATTTGTGTCTTATTTTCTCATTCATTTAATTTTTAATAAAAATAATTACAATTTTTATAGTAGGGGAATTTTACCAGTGCTTGTCACAGTCACAAACATTTTATTTGTCGATTTGTGTAGCTTGGGAGGTACTCCAAGCCCTAGGGTTTAGGGTTTGGAGGGAAAAGCACCACAAGGGCAGCTTGTGGGCTTGGAACCTAAGTATGTGGTTTTGCATCCAATTGTGTTTGGGGCAATTCTGGAAGCACATTTCTACATGTGATGGCATGAGACGATAGAGGGCAGAAAGGATAATCCAACACTTCGAGAACCATCAAATTCTGAGTTGTAGAAATTTTGAATATTAATGATGGATTTATATGTGTGTATGTAGGTCGACCTAAGGTGTTTTAGGCTCATGATAGTTGGCATCCATCATTATGAATTTTTTAGGAAGACCCTTTGTTTGTGTATAAATACAGGATGAGGAGGAGTCATTAAGGCATCCAAGTTTGGGAAATACACCTTTGAAATAAAAGGAGCCTTATCTGTGACAAGGGAACCAAGAAGGGATATCGTGGATGAGCGAAAGAAGAAAATGTGGCATTTCTCGGTGTTGTATGCGATAGCGTGGAGATGAAAGGGATGTTTGAAGGTTGTTAAGGGTTGTTTCCAAGTGAGTGTTAAGGGATGTTTGTTGGGCAGATAAGGCCACATAGTTGCAGATGAAAAAAAGTTGTTTTGAGGGCGGATTGTGGCACGTTTTAGAGGGGAACGAAGGTACAATCCACTGTTGGGATAGGCCATTGGCCATAGCCAACATTTGGATGCCTTAGAAGCTGTGTCTAGGGTGGAAAATAGCCATACAAGGAAACATATGTATGGAGGAGTATTTCTAGAATAGACCACAATGTTTTGAAGGGTTTCTTGCTAAGTTACATGGAGGTTGAGGGCAGCATGGTGTGCCCTAACCAGTGGTGCAATAGTGCAGCATGGTGACAAAAGTGATTTTTTGATGTGTATTGGTTCAAGTCATGACTGGATTAGATCATATTATTTAGAATCATGGTGATGCCATGTATATGACATTCCAAGGTGGTGAAGTGGCATATTAGGAGCAGATTCAACAGTGATTGGATTCGGTTCCATAGGTATGTTGGAGGGCAGTGTGTTGGCTACCCAAAGTAGCCCTAGAAAAGTTATCTTGAAGGACAAAGAGCAGCTGAAAGTTGGGTGAATTTTGGTGTCTAAGTGGAACACTTTGATGGACAAAATTTGTTGCTAGCCTAGCAGTTTGGAGCTTGGGAATTAGGCCTACCAAAAGAAAAGATTTGATAAGCCCATGTACAATCTACATATGGACGTGTAGCAGTGTTAGGTGGCATCGCTCCTGTAGTCTTGACGTGTAGTGGCCTTGATGGACTAAGGCACTACTAGTGAGTAGTACAGAAGCAAAGGATTGGCAGGACGAGATAGGACATTTTGTTTGTCATTGGATCTTGTATACCATAGATTGTTGTATTATTCAGATTTGATTTAATATAACGAAGATTGGTGATTTTACATTATTGTACAATTTTGTTTAAAATTGTATATATTGTGCATATGTGATTTACTGCTTTATATTTTCTTATTTGCAAAGTAGTTCACGGTTGCGATTCTTGGTTTGGTAGAGTTAGTGATTTAAGACTCTAACCTAGACCCAAGCTCGTTAAAATTCAAAAATATTGTCTAAGATACTATACCTTTTAATAAATTACAACAAATATAGAGACATAATATTTAGAAGCAAAAAATACTTCTTTAGATCATGTCATTTGTACTTAAATAGATGGATATCAAATTTCAACCTAGAGCATAACGTTCCATCAACACTATTGTTATAGGTTCATATCCCATGTTTTCATTTTCACTGGTGGTATTGAAGTCTCTCTCAAAAGTATTATGAATTCCATAGAGTGTTTCATCGAAAAACCAAAGCCAAGGGATCGTTTATTTACTTTTTCCTACATTTATGTTGAGGTAGATCTAGAAAAATGACTTCTAGAAGCAATCTTGTTGACCTTAGAAAATTGGATGAGTATCCATTAGGTTATGAGTAGTTACCATTAAAGAAGTAAAAAACATAAAATTAGTATGGTAACTTTGCAAAGGACTGCAAGAAAACATCTAAACCCCAAAACTAGCACTATCCAAACAAGACCAATGACAAATAGTTAAAAGGAAAACTATTCCAAATACTAGTATTCAAACCAAATATCAAGTTTCAAGGTGTATTCCTTTTTATCTATCAAGATACAATCAATCTGGTTTGATTCATCTATGTAAAATAAAACTGTTAGTTCCATGTTATTCCCAACTTCCTTTTTCGCCATTTCAAAAGGAGGAAGGGATCGCTCTAAATCTACAAGATAGATTTGAATTTTTGTCTCAAGAGGAGCACATTACATCCTTAAAAAAAATTAGCATAAGGGATAAAGACTCCAAAACCATCCAACCCACTTATTCTCCATATTATTGCGTTCCCCGCTTTGGAATCTGAGGACAAGATCTATGATAAATTGGTTGAGATCAATAACACCCTAGACCTAAAACATTCCCTAATAGAGGCAAGCATAAGAAGAAAAGAACCATTAACAAGAGAAGAAGAAGGGAATGAAGAATATATTCTAGAATTAAAGGCCATAAATAAGCCACGAGCGGTTCACTTATTTCCAAATATCCAATCATGTTCATTCATAAAACAAGGTTTTGAAATTATAAAAAATGAAGTCAATATATTATTTCATATTAACTGGGGAGAGGTATTTTTTATTTGAAATAGATTTTTTTGGGTTTTTTTTGTGGGGTGTTTATGGGGAGGGGAGTGTGCATGTGGTGGGGGATTTTATAGGTATTACAAAGGTTTTATAGTCTTTGGAAATGGATTTCTAGGAGAAAATCCATACAAAAAAAACAATGGTGAAACTCTTTTCTTGGAAGTAGAAATCAATAATGAAGTTATAGCTTTGCTTCTTACTAAGATTTCACAGATCCTTTGTATGGCCAACTAGCTAAACTAGCAAATCCCATGTATTGAATACCCCCGATGTATTAATTTCCTTGAGCCCCCTTTATATCTATATTTAAGTATATATGGTTTTATCTCTAATTTTGTATTGTTTAAATTCTTGCAAGACAATTATATGCATTTGTGCTTATACAAAAATATGAACTTTTTCCATAAGAAAGAAAAGACTAAAGTAGTAGGAAATAATTTCAAAGAAATTATGCTAGATGGTTGCTCAAAGGTCATTTAATTTCGAATAATTAAAATATGTGGCAAAAATCCACTTTGTCTCCCTCTTTAACTAAGAAGGTGGATCTAATCCTAAAGACTCAATGGAATTATTAGAATGTATCATATCAATTATCACACCAAATGATGTAAAACCACTAAAATTGATTGAGTAAGAGGATATATGTGCCTGGAAAAACTTTTTGGAGTCAAATTAAGACAAATATGAAAAGAATACTCCAATACATTCAAAATTATTTAAAATGAGGGGAAACACTCAATCGTCTTTCCTAACCCTCATTCCAAAAGAGGAAAGTCTCACTTCCTTCTCGTGGTTCAAAATTATTTATTTATGTAATTCATATAAAATCATGATAAATAAGATTTCCACCATATTTAAGAGAATCCATCGAAAATGATCTTGAAAAATAAAGTTGGATTCATAGACAATATGGAAATTGTGGAAACAAAATCTTGGTACTAGAAGCCATCCATTCCAATAAGGGAATAGGGAAAATAAAACTCTCATTAAGCTAATATGGATAATGTGTTTGATTAAGTAAGGAAATCCTTCCTTTTGAACTAATGGATGAACTTGGCTTTGACTCGTCCTTTATTAATTGGATTGTAATGTACATCAATAATCATTGAATTCCCCCATAGTCAATGAGAGACTAGGATATCTATTTTTCAAATATTATATAAGGGCGTCCTCTCTTCCCGACTCTATGTATTATTATGGTTGACTCTTCTACTAGGAAGTTAGACGTGGGAGGAATAATTTATAGTAATACAACCATAAAATTGGTGAGAGAAATCAAGATCTTAAACCACTCCCAATTCTATGATGACATATATTTGTTAGTAGGGCCTTCAAAAATGATAACAAGAAGATTCAAGAAATTCTTGGATACTTTTAAAATGGAATCAAGCAGGTCACTAAATTGTCATAAATGTCAAGTGTTAGGTTGGAACACAAATCCTTAGGTACTAGCTTCTAATGTCAAAAATTTTCGATTCCCCTTCTCATCTAAATGTACTTCCTTTAAATATTTAGGCATACCATTTTCCCCTAGGATCCATTCCCCACATTCCTAGAAATGTGTTTCCGAAAAAAATAAATTCAAATTCAACCTACATGGAGCCCAATGGCTCAATCTTATAGGTAAAGGTATTTATGTCAAAGGTTATCCCAATGAAGGAAAAATTTACATAGTCAAATAACATATTTTGAGACCTTTCTAATGATATTTGGAACACCCTCAAACTCCTAAGGATTGAGGAGATATGATTCTTTGATTGTATTCATTTAAATATATTTAATTACACTACCTTTGCTCAAGTCATACCATCTAGTGGACAAGTCAGCCCCAAGTAAAACACTCATATAAATATGCAACTCACGTGGCACAATTGATGAAACGAAATCGATGTTGGTGAGAGGAATAAGGTATGAAAAAAATTGCAGAAGAAGGACAAGTTTGAAGACTAGTGAGTAGATTAACCTAGAGGAAGGATGTTGAGCTACCAAGGAAGTATTATAGTGGATTTGAAGCTCTAGGCCACATGTTTAATTCATTGTTATAATCTAGTTGGTTTTGGGTGACAAGGAGCTTCCCCTATCTGAGCTATAGGAGACCCAATTTCCATTGTTTTTTATTTTATTTTTTTTCGAATTTCATCATCAGATTAAAATAAGCCTGAAATCGACAAGTTGAATCTCAATGTAGCTAAATTGAACAAGCCTTGCAATAATTTTAAATCACTTGAAGAAGTTGAGTGCTAGGTCACCATATTACTATTGTAGTCCCTTATTTTTGTTAATGTAGCCCCCTTATTGCTATTATTGTGCCCCATAAAACCACACTATTATTATTGTTGTGCCCTTATATTATTATTGTTAGGTCGGCTAGGATTATATTGTGACCCCATGGACTCATATATATATAAAGGAGGTTCTGTCATTTGAATCATCCAAGAATTTTTCATTTATGTAATGTAAAGGAGCTTTTCCCTAGAAGTGGCTGATTTATAAGGCATTGATCTCTCTTTTCTTCTATTTTTGGAGTTGGTTTCATAACATTTGGTATCATAGCTTTGGATTCTAGAGTTTCGCTACTTCAAACAAGTCATCGTGGAATTTTCTATAT